>WNWU01000017.1:711047-773595 GCA_012654045.1 Ptyas mucosa | reverse complement strand
CCCCCAAACTGCCTTTTACCACTGATCAGCTGTAGGGCGGCCCTTTGAAGCCCAGCGGCAAGAGTTTAAACAGTTTTTCCTTATAACCCATCAGCTGGGATTCAGGAGGCAGCAGTAGATTGGGGGTGGGGCCAAATAAAAGGTAAGAATAACGCGGGGGTGGGGGGGTGGGAGGGTGGGCGGGGGGGCAGAACTGGTTCGGTGACATCATATTGTCACTGCTACTAGCTCGGTGGAATCGGGCCGAACCGGGAGGAACCCACCACTGGGCATGATCATGTGACATCTCACTTTATGACTGCTTCACTAAGCAATGGCAGTTCTGATCCCAATTGCTGTTGTTAATAGAGGACTACCTTTATTGTGCTGTAGAATAGAAAGCTAATTTCCCACTACTTTTTATTTTAAAGATTTATTTTTAATAGTTTAGGTAGAGCACATGTCTCTACCAAAAGATGTAATTGTCAATAACCCCAGTACTGATAACAAATTACATAATTTGTACCATTTGTGTGATGATATCATAATATAACATTGTGGCATCTTCACGGATGCATTCAATGGGGCAGGGAGGTAAGTGATGGCAGACATATTGGTGTCCATTGCAATTATCTTACCCATGCCTGTTTGTTTTCTTGAAAGTAGTCTTCAGCCTAAGAAAAGGCTACTATTTTAAGGACAGTTAATATTCTAATTATAGCTACTGTTAAAATGCTTTTCTTTTAACCATAAAGGTTTTTTTAGTTGTTTTAGGCTATTTTTAAAAATTAAATTCTCCCTATATAATAAGCAGCAGCTATGTATTTTATGCTGCATTATCTGGTGGGAAGGGAATGGATCATTGAAAAATCAATTCATGGAAACTAAATAAAGTGGAAGGAGGTGCATTTAAAACTTAAGTGCTTTTTCTTGCTTTCGGTTTCAATTATAGAGCATGAATCAAAAGCCTTGCAGAGTTAATAGTTTAAAACTATAGAAAGAGGTTGTATTGTTTGTTAGATGAAATATACAATATGAACTAAAGAGGCCTGAGTTCAAATCTTTGCTTGTCTGTAAAATACACAAGGTTTACCTGGACAAGTGTATGCTTTTTAAAGGAACTTTTAACATAGATGTGGAATAAAATTCTCTTAACAAAGCTTTAAATGTTCATCATAAATGTTCATCACCTCTTTATGAATATTTTAAATTGAGAGAAAAACCTTGAATATGGTATATATTTACTGGTAAAAATGTTATGTTATAATAACTATGTTATTAGAGAACACTTAAAATTGCCTTTGGACTATGGACCAAAAATTGGAAGGATAGCAATGAAGTTAGAAGGAATGCAGAAATACACCAAATTAGAAGGCTGCATAGATAATGCATGACATCAGTTTATTTTTAGCTAATTTGCTTATGCAGACATTGTATTTGATGTTAAGCCAAGTCATCATTTCTGATTAATGGATGCATTTTCTCCAAATGGGAATTGTTAAAAATAAAGAAAATAACAATAAAGAAAAAAAGAAAAGAAACTCTCACACATAAAACTCTCATGCGTAAGTCTGTATATCTCTACAAATCAATCTTGTAGTTCTATGCAGTTAATGTAAATAGTAGCTCTATGTGCCAGTATATATTAGCTGTACATGTCATGCCATTATACTTCAGTCAAGCTAAATTACAATTCCTTGAATCCTCCAGTGATACGAAGAAATAAATTATTATGTGAAGAAAGGATGGAATTGCATTTGAAATGAATGCAGACTTCACAATGTGTCCTCTGCAAATCCTTTTTCACAACATAAAAGATTTTATTTAAAAGTCTCAACCTTGTTTTTATTACTGGTATATTCAGATTGGTTAGTACCATAGAGATACAAATTAAAAACTTGTTAAGTGAATCTGGCTTCCCCATTGACTTTACTTGTCAGAAGGCTGCAAAAGATGACCACAAGGCCCTGGGACACACTGCAACTTTCATAAATACATGCCAGTTGTCAAGTGTCTGAATTTTGTTCCCCTGACCATGGGGATGCTGCAATGGTCATAAGTGTGAAGAATGCTCATGTCACTTTTTTCAGTGCTGTCGTAACTTTGAACAGCCACTAAACAGACTCTTTTAAGTCAAGGACTATCTGTACTTGATGCTGAAATCTTTGAGTTCTGAGTGGAATCTTCCTGTTCTATCAGACTGTTTCATAAAGATTGTCCTTGAGTTTAAAGAACTGGATTTGATTTCAAATCTGGACCCAGATGTCTAGAAAGTAAGTCATCTTAGCATTCAAGAGCTTTTAAATGAAATTGCCTCTATCCAAAGTATCAATCTGCTAGTCTTTTGTAGTGTGCTTAAATACATTGGAGCCATTTTTTAGAGACTACATCTGAGTGACGCCTGTATGAGAAGAAATGTAAAGGATTGCCACTTCAGAGGAAGGTGTGAATTGGTCTTGAACACATCAGGGAAAGATTGACAATATTTGGGTGGCATGATGTCACATTTATACTTCTTTCTTGCAAAGTATATGCTTTCAATTGCATATGTGGGATGAGCTGGATTGTATCTTTTGGGACCCTCCCCTCCCTGTGGTGGGATTCAAATTTTTTTACTATCGGTTCTGTGGGTGTGGCTTGGTGGACATGGCATGGCTTGGTGGGCATGGCTTGATGGGCATGGCAGGGGAAGGATACTGTAAAATCTCCATTCCCTCCCCATTTCGAGGGACGATTACTGCAAAATGCCCATTTCCTCCCGATCAGGTGGGACTGGGAGGCAGAGAATAGATGGGGGCGGGGCCAGTCAGAGGTGGTTTTTACCAGTTCTCCAAACTACTCAAAATTTCAGCTACCGCTTCTCCAGAACTGGTCAGAACCTGCTGAATACCACCTCTGCTCCTCCTGCACTGTAAAGAGTGACTGTAATCAGACACTTGCCTTTAGATTTGCTATGCTTTACAGCCAATTTTGAGAGTATTCCGGGCATATTATATTATTTTTATTGTATTAACACTGCGTTTCTGGTGGCTTTGAGTTAGTGAAGCATCTGAAGTATTGGAATGGGTTTTCTGGATATCAGGTCAGGGTTTTAACACTGCGGCACCCTGAACTTTGCAGAAGAGAAGCCCTACTGCTAGATATCTGCAGGAAATACTGGAGCCCCCTCTCCCTTGTTACAGCCTCCTGCAGGAATCCCCTGGAAAGAGGGACATGCTCCAAAACAGATATGTAAGATATGTATACATATAAACAGATATGTATTTTTTGTCCGCTACAAAATAACAGTATTGACAGTATCACTCTGTTGCTGCTTTTGCTACTACTATAACTCCTATAGGACTTTGTAGGAGAACTACAAAAGCCCCTTTCCTCACCCTGTACGAGAGTACGAAGAATAGCTTCTTTTTCCTTTGAAATCTCAATATTCAAAAGGGAAACTCACCCTTTCTTTCGATATCAAATTCCCTTTGATAGAGAGGAAGGGGTAGTTTCTCTTCCATGAACAGAACTGTTCTTGGAAGTACAAGGCAGGGAAGAGGGACTGCCAGGGAAGTTAATTGCCAGATCTCACTTTTCAGCCAAATATCTCCATATCCTGTAAAATTGTGAGGGTTCCATCTTTGGACAAACACCATAATATTAAGGTTAGTGCCAGTTTGGCATCACAGGACCCCTGCCTAGATCAGGACTTCAAGAGACATGTCCTGAACCCTTGGCCATGCTGATGTGCATTGGCATTCTTGTTGCTTGTATTATCTTTTGGGAAAACAAGCAGTTGCAGAACAGAACTATTGCTTCCACTCTGCTTAGTTTCTTTATTTATGTGGGTTGACCCAAATTAGAGGAGAAAATGAGGAGCTTAGATGAAGCCACATAGTTCAGGGTTCTCCAGAAGAATACCAAGCACTTTGTTTTAAATTGTGAAGTGTTTGCAGAATATCCAAAATAATTTACTAAGAGTTTCTCTTCAATCCCCACTCAAGTGTCTAATTTTTTCTGTTTGAGTCTTTAATGAAAAAATTAATGAACAAAGCACCACCTTTTAAACTTCAACATTTCTTATTCTAAGTGGCCACATCTCCGGTATATCCAGTTAAAAACTGGATAAGAGAAGAAAGTAAAAGTCTGAATAATTATTTGACAAAAATAAAATATTGTCAGATGGGAAGCTTGATTTACAGCATACATTCTAAAATAAAATGCACATAAAATGCATTTAATTTGCTATAAAACAGATGCATGTGTCCTTCCAACATGATGTTCTAAATTTGCAAATTCAATACAATTGTACAATTTTAGAATAATTACTGAAGAAATTAGCAGATTGGCCAGTGAAGTGATGTGAAGGAGGTGTTGCTGCGTGATTGCTGCAAATATAGAAATAGACGTGTTTTATCATGTTTTAGAAAAACAAGGTTTCCCCCTCATCTTCAGGACCGTCTACAAATCACTCCACTTTCTCATTTTTCCCCAGCACAGAGAAATGATTATGTGGTAGTACTTCATCTGTTGAATTTCCACCTATGTATGGCAAGAAGCAAGGCAGATTTCTATGTGATCTCTGTCCTGTTTTTGTGCTGGTCAGCTAGGAATAAAGCAGACCAATAATTTGGTAGCTCTTGAGACAAGGAGGAGGATTCCAGAACTCAGAAAAAGTTGGTAAAATGTTAATAGAAGAGCAAACTTCAAAATATATAATGCAAAACGACTAGCTGAACTGAATTTATATATTAGATTTTGAGGAGACATATTAATTATGGGTGTGTGGCGCATGCTATTGAATTAATAATATTTGAAATAAAATGTATATTACACACACACGGGAGTCATAAAATATAATAGGCATCCTTCTTACACTGAACAATGGCATTGTGGCAACAATAAAAGAAGGCAGAACAAAAGGCAGGTTCTCAAATATGCATCTTGGTTTCTGAGGCAGAGCCAGATATCAAAATTGCTATTTGGGAAGATCTTGGCCATAATATTTTTTAATAGAGATAAATCCGTGACCATGAAAGCAATTTTGTAATTCAGTTACATTAAGATTGTAACACAGTATTGTCGTGAATGGCCTTTGTCAGTGAAGTTTGGGGACAAGAAAAACAGTAAAAGCTGAAAATAAAACCCAGCCCCTTTGCATAGACACGTGCTTATAAACCATTAGAACCTGCTAGAACATTTTTTTGAATAGTGAAGAAGTGCGATGATTTTTTTAAAACAAAGAGGAAAGGAAGGTATAAGAAACCCTGTGCCTTTTTTTGCAAATGACTAACCTATCCTTTCTAGATGACAGATCTCATTATTAACTATGAATTCTGGGGATTGTAGAGCCCCCTGAAGAGAAGTGTTGGGGAAGATTTCTCAGAGCCATTTTATTTTTAGAATTAGAATATCGTATTGGAATGAGAGCACACAAGTAGGCAAAATCAAAGAGAGATAATAGAAAGAATATGGGTGATATCTATAATATTAATTTGCTGCAAGAGAGCATTCTGTGATATCTTTGCTGGAATCCACATCTTACAAGTAAAAAAATGGAGCATCTACAGTTATTCTGACGATTTATGGGAGAGCATGCCAAATCATAGATGAGACAAAGTTCTTGGCATTTAACAAGATTACATATGTGTGTCTACATATGTTATTTTAACATAATGTTATGTTACGTTAAACTTTAAAATTCATTCCCCAAACAGTTGGTGAAAATTATTAATTATTCATTCAGTTTATTTGATTGGATGATAGAAGGCATGTTGAGGAAATGTTTAAAATGATAAAAAATTTCCCTAAACGAAGGAAACCCCCCCCCCCCAATATTTTAGAACATTGTCTGCTGCAGTCTTGTCATTATTCTCAAGGAAAGCTATATGGAAAACAAAAAGAAATAGGAAGAGACCATTGTTGGAATTAGAATTATAATGCATGTGCTGAGCACCTAGGGAAGTGGGAAGCTGTTCTGTTGAGTTTTGGCATGGCTTCAAAGTCTTCTTTGCACTGATCTTAAAAATAAAAGGAGCTTCAGCAGGAAATGGAAGAAAAACGAAGGCTTCAGTTAATTAGTGTAGCCCAAGATTAATATACAGGCAAAATCAGAAAAACAGGACTAAACATGAATTCTTCCAAAAATATGTTTCCTATATCCACATACTAGTATTATCCATAGGAATGAATTTATCCATGACTCACTATGCCTTTAAAGCAGTGGTGAAATGTAAAATATGTTGCTACTGTTCTGTGGGCGTGGCTTGGTGGCGGGGGGGGGGAATGTGACTGGCTGGGCATGGCCAATTTGTTTTTCTTTTTTAAAGCATTTTTTTACTACCGGTTCAGGTGATCGGGTGATACCTGTGCTGTGTGATCGTCGGAACCTTTTTTAAAAAGTTTTTAAAAGCATCTTTTTACTACCTATTCACCGGAACTAGTAGTTAAAAATGCTTTAAAAAAGTAAAAAAAAAAAGTTCCAATGATCGGTCGGCACAGCTAATTGACAATCAGCTGTGCTGCGCGATCCTCGGAACCTTTTTTTTTTTTACCTTTTTAAAGCATTTTTTTTACCACCGGTTCACCCGAATCGCTAGTTTTTATCACTACCGGTTCGCTCGAACTGGAGCAAATTGGTAGCATTTCACCCCTGCTTTAAAGTATTTTATTGATCTCAGATCGAAGAACTGTAGGAGAATGCGAAAAGTAGAAAGTGGGTCTGAGTCTTCCCTTAGATTTCAATTTCCAAGTATCCCTGGGTACAAAAATCTTGGGAAGGAGTTAATTCAGAGGTTCTCCCTATACCTTGGTAAGTGAATCAAATTCCCAGGAGCTACGGGTTCTTCAGGAGGGACAATCCCCAGTGTAGAATGCCAAAGGCATTCTAAAATATTTCAGTATCCCCCATTTTCTCTTTCTGACTGATTTCTAATGAGAAAGGAAAAATAGACTGACAAAGTAGTGAGAAAACATAGATGAAAGATAATGGTTGTTTGGAAGTCTTCCCCCACATTTTTTTTTAAATTGTAATTCGTCCAGCAGCTCCTTTGCACAGTATCAACTTCCTTGAGAAGCACTCCAGATTGCTCGTGTTATTATGTGTTTTTCTCAATCATGGAAATCTATGTGATAAAAGCAAAAAATCACGTATTGCTGTTACTGCTTTGCCCTTGCAGAAAAGGGACATCTAGTAGAATGAATGGCCTGTGAACTAGGATGGTTTAGGCTGTTGTAATAATCAAGATTTTAATAGGTGTGTTGATTCTTCTGGACACTTCCTCAGGATGCCTCTCCAGATGCTAGTTCAGAGGAGGATGAGCTGGTCCTGGGCATGTCAGAAGGGGAGGCAGCTGATGGCTCCAAGTTGGGAGCTGCAAGCCCAACCAAGCAAGGTGGAGCGGTTGATGGGAGAGCAACTGGATGAGCAGCTGGTTGAGAGTGATTTGGCTGAGGCACAGCTGCAGGAAGTCAGCCCTGAGGCTTCATGTGAGGAAGGCATACAGCTGCAGCCGGTCAGTGATGAGGAAGAGAGACTGCCTTCTTTGCCCGATCTGAAAACACGTAGCGTGGAGAAGAGGCAGGAAAAGTGAATGTTGGTCCGAATACTCACAAGGCGGCAGCCTTGCCCCTCTTGATGGGCTGCACGGGGAGCTGGATATTTAGCACAGCAGACAGATGGAGACAACTTTGGGACCCATGTGTTTGTTTCCTAGATGCATGTTTCCTGGTCATCATGATTCCTGTCTTGCTTTCAGACTGACACCGTACCTTGACTTGGATTGCGCCTCATGGACTTTAGATTCTGCTTGCCTTGTGAATCCTCATGTATTGTTGTTCTGACCTAGACTTCCTGAGTCATTAAAACACACAAGTAGTCCCAAAAACCTCTTTTATTGCAACAGCTGTGAATTCTGTTTATTCACAGATGAATCGCAATTAGTTGCAAAGAGTCCTTCAGGAGAAGTCCTTTGGGATAATCACCCATCTTTATCCCCCTTGACACGCTTCCAAAGACCTAATTGGCAAAGCCACACAGAGTCCAGAATCAAACAGAGCTTCAGGCTTTAAGCTGAACCAAATGAACAAACATTGCTTCCTGCAAAGGCCCACGTGCCTTTGCTCTTCTTTTAAGTCTTATGGGAGGGGCCAATCATCTTCCAGCCCTACTCCCAAGTCGTCCCTTTTGTTTAACTGTTCTTGCTTTTGGGCAGCTCTGCGCATGCGCAAACTGGAAGCAGGCTCACCCTGTTCCTCTGCCTCGCTGAGGTCCGACTCTGGATGTTCCAGAGGCAGCATGTACCTCCCAGATGGCCCTTTCTCTGCCTCCGACTCATAGCCTTCGTCCGAGCCTTCCCCAGACGGGCTCATGGTCCTCCCCAGACTCCTCGCTGTCTGACTCTGCTGCCAGCTCTGCAGGCTGCTGGCGGACCACAACAATTGTTGACTTACTTTGCCTGATGAACTTACTTTGTTTGGGAACTTTCCTGTGCTTTGTGGACACATTGGGCCATTGCTCTGCGGACTGGTGCTGGTTTGTTTATATAGCTGGATTCTGTTGGGACAATTCTGATTGCTTGGTGAAAGGAAGTGCCAGGGAATACTAATAAAACTACTAAGTGTGCATGTGAGTGAGCAGAACATCAGAATAAGGATTAAAAAATTTCAAGAGAGGCTTTGAGCAGATTTTCTAGCAAGACATGAGGCTGGCAGGAGCAGTGATTTGGGGAGTGCAGTTGATGGCTTATTTTCTTGCCAATAAATGACATTAATGGGAGAGGCTAGAATTACTAGGATTCTGCCAATTGCTTTCCTGAAATTGTCCCATACAATAGAATGTTCAGGTATTCTAGGGCCTAGTTATCTTCGAGACCGCCTGCTGCTACCGACGACCTCCCATCGACCTGTGCGCTCCCACAGAGAGGGCCTCCTCAGGGTGCCATCAGCCAAACAATGTAGGCTCATGACCCCCAGGGGAGAGCCTTCTCTGTGGGAGCACCTACCCTCTGGAATCAGTTGCCCCCAGAGATAAGGAGAATTCAAGACCTCAGTGCCTTCCGCCGTGCCCTTAAAACCCATTTTTTCCAGCAAGCTGGGCTGGCTTAAGAAGGAATTTTAAATGTTTTAATTGGTTTGTGATTTTTTAAAATTTTTTGGGGCCAAATTTATATATATTTTAATTGTTTTTAATATTTGTATTTCATGTTCTTAATTCTGACTGTACATCACCCTGAGTCCTCAGGGAGAAGGGCGGTGATAAATTGGAAATTAAATTAAATTAAATATAGATAGTCCTTGACTTAAAATCACAATTGAGTCCAAAATTGTTAAGTGAGACAACTGTTAAGTGAATTTTGTCCCCTTTTAGACTTTTCTTGCCACTGGTGAATGATAAGTGAATCATTTCACTGCAGTGGTGCAATCCAAATTTTTTTACTACCGGTTCTGTGGGCATGGTTTGGTGGGTATGGTGTGGTTTGGTGGGCATGGCAGGGGAAAGATACTGCAAAATCTCCAATCCCACCCCACTCCAAGGGAAGGATACCACAAAATTCCCATTCCCACCCCACTCCAGGGGAAGGATACTGCAAAATATCCATTCCCACCCCACTCCTGGGGGGAAGGATATTGCAAAATCTCCATTCCCACCCCACTCTGGGGCCCGCCAGTGGTATTTCCTGGTTCTCGGAACTACTCAAAATTTCTGCTACCGGTTCTCCAAATTGCTCAAAAGTTCCGCTACCGGTTCTCCAGAACCTGCTGGATTTCACCCCTGCTTCAGTGGTTAAGTTAGTAACACGATTGTTAAGTGAATCTGGTTTCTCTATTGACTTCGTTTGTTGGAAGTCACAAAAGGTCCCACGTGACCCTGGGATACTGCAACTGTCATAAATATGAGTCAGTTGCCAAACATCTGAATTTTGATCACATGACCCTGGGAATGCTGCAATAGTTATAAGTGTGAAAAAGGATCAAACTCCCTTTTTTCAGTGCTGTTGTAACTTTGAATGGTCAGTGAACTGTTGTAAGTTGAGGACTACCCGAAAAGCATCGGGCAATCCCATCTAACCAGGTTTCTGTGGTATAAGAAAGACTGATGTGCTAATCCAAGCTCAGGATCTACCATTCAGCATCTTCTTCCAGTTCAAGAAAACTATCAGCAAGGCCAGCCTCTGTGAATTGAAAAGAATTAACAATCTGATGTCCTCTTTCTTGTATGATGGCAGAGATGGCATTAATTTGGTCATTTCAGGAGAATTTACTTTAATGGTGCATCCATATTCTGTTGAATAGGGTAATGGCTCCATTCTACATCAATGTCCCTTGCTGTTGAGATCATGATTATATTAGGAATATTTGAAGATGTGCTTCCAGCATATGGACAGCAGAGAGACTGGTCTTATGAAGATATGGACCTGCCTTATCTTGATGTAATTGCCAGTTGCATAAGAAAAAATGACTAAATGGGCCTCTTGAGAAGAACCTCAAAATTGTGCTACTTTAATCACAGATGCAACACTAGTAGGCTTATAAATTATAAATAAGATTAAGATAACAGGTTAAAACAATTGTGATAGAAATGACAGTGACAAAATTAGCAATCGCAACAACACAGCCAGTTTAAAAAAACAAAACCATATAAAACATCCTTCAGGGAAAAGAGCATAACCCACAGTGACTTGGAATCTGCTGAAAAAACCAGGCCTCCAATGCTTTATGAAACATAAAAGGGTTTGGGGCTGCCCTGATTTCTAGAGAAACGCAGTGCAGGAATGGCCACAAGGAAGACCCATCTGTGGCACCTCACAAGATAGTACTGATTAACTCCACTGCCCACACCCATAATTCAATGCACCCCGTCCCCCTGCGCATGCCCACACAATCCCTCCGAGCTCCCCCGCTTTTGGCACGTGATGACACGGTGGGCCCGGTAGGCCCATTTTTCACCCTCCCCAGGCTCCAGAGGCTTTCTTAGAGCCTAGGGAGGGCAAAAACAGCCTTCCCCCCCGGGAGGCCCTCTGGAGGCCGGAAACAGTCTGTTTGCTGATTTCTGGTGGGACCTAGAAAGCCTCTGGAGCCTGGGGAGAGCAAAAAACGGGCCTTTCCTCCCCTGGAGGCCCTCCAGAGACTGGAAACACCCTGTTTCCCAACCTCCGGTGGGCCTAGAAGGCCTGAAAATCAGCTGGCTGTTGTGCGCATGCGCGCCGGAGCTGAGCTAGGGCAACGCTCACATGCCCACTGACTCACCTGTGCCATAGGTTCGCCATCACGGCCATAGGGTATCTCTGGGTGGCTTACAGTTACACCTAAGTTAAAATATAAAAAGTTAAAATTAAACATTAAAGGCAAAGAAACATGGGGAGGGTAGGGGCAGAGGGGGGAGTAATCTGTTATTACTCAATCAACCACCCCATTGTATTGTTTCTCTCACTGGGGCTCCAAACCAACTGGCAAAGCCACGTCTTTAGACCCTTCTGAAAAGATAGGGTTGGGTCAGCTGATGGTAATTATATCCAGTAGGAAAAAATATTTGTATCTCAGGGTTGAATTGTGGAGTTCCTTGTGCTCTCTGAACTGAATAGTTTCCTTGCAGATGTTGTATTGCGAGGTTAAAATACATCCAAAAGAAGAGCCTATCTGTAGCTCAGGATGGACTATGGGGTCCTTGGTGCTTTCTAAAGTTTGGGTATTTGCTTGCAGACATTTCATTACCCAACTAGGCAAAGTCACCAGTTCAATTTGATCAAATGGCAACTGACGATTGCAAAATAATCATTGCAATTTACAAAAAGATAATGCCATATTATGTGTATTTATTTATATCCCGCCTTTATTATTTTTACAAATAATTTGTAAATTTGTAAATAATAAAACAAGGCGGCAAACATATCCAACACTTGGGAACAGCAATTCCTCCTCCTATTTTCACCACAACAACCCTGAGAGAAAGAGAGTGACTGGGGCAAGAAATGCAGCTGGCTTTCATGGCTAAGGTGGGACAAGAACTCACACTCTCCTGGTTTCTAGCCTGATGCCTTAACTACTAGACCAAATGGGCTCTCATATTAAAAACATCTTCAAGAAAACCAAAACACTGTTACAACCACTCAGCATCACTTTAGCACACAAATCAACAAAATCCCTACAAAACATTTTAAGCAAGCAAAAGACCCACTAGCCAAAATAAGGAAAAACAATTAACAGCTTCTGTGCACCTTGGCGTAAAGTCATACTGTCCACATAACCACAGAAGTGTCTTTGGACAATGCTGGCTCCCTTGGCTAAGAAACGGAGATGAGCACCCTAGAGTCAAATATGACTGGCATGGAAACCTTTACCTTCATCATTACGTAAGACAGGTAGGGGATTGGCAAACTAGGAACATGAACTAGTAGTTCTGGTAGCCCTCTAGTCTTCCACCTTCCCTTTCTCCCCAGCTGTTAATTGCTCTTGAATATTTTATATTGTACTTGGATATTATTATTTCTTTTTGATTATTATTTTGATTATTAGTATTTTTAAACTATTCTCTTTTCCCCAAAAACCATATTCGAAAGGTCTTAGCTTGCCTTTGCTGTATGGTATGTTGTCTATAAAGAAAACAATTTCTGCTGGAATTTTGGTTAGAACCAGGGGTGGGATTCAGCCGGTTCGGCCCAGTTCGGGCAAACCAGATGCTAATTTTACATCTGGTTCACTGAACCGATAGTTGCAAGGACTGGCTGGCCCCACCCACCCACCCACCCCTCCCCTCCCAGGAGTCTCCATGTGGCCTGTTTTAGATGCCAAGTAAGTGCAGCGCCCATGCGGAGACCCTGGGAGAGTGAAAAACAGGCCTACTGGAAGCTGTAAGTCGGGAAATGGGCCCGTTCCGGCCTCCAGAGGGCCTCCTGAGCCCGGGGAAGGCCGTTTTCGTCTTCCCAGATACTTAAGAAAAGCCTCAGGAGCCTGAGCAGAAGGCTCAGTAGTCCACGCCCACCCAGCAACCAGACAGAGAACTGATTGCTAAAATTTTTGAATCCCACCCTTGGTTAGAACTCTGCTGTGAATAAGCACCTTTATTCTTTATTTTGCTTGTGTCAGACTTCATCTGGAATACTGGGAGGTAGATAATTGGTTCAAGGAATGATGATAGATATGATCAAGTACTATTGAGAAGAAAGGGAATTAAGTAATTTGGTCTACGAAAGATAAGGGAAGGGAAGATTCTTAGCTATGATATGCAAAGGCCCTGCTGTTACTGGGAGACCAGTTTAGACTTTAAATAAAACAGAAGGATAGATTTCATTTGAATATTAAAATCTTTTTGATGGGAAAGAAGTTTGAAAATAGAACAGCATTTCTGGAGATTTAATTGGATCTTCCTTTCTAGTGGTCTTTAGACTTTACAGCCATACCGTAGCAATAATCTAGATTTGGAATTCTTAAATCGAGCGCAAGGTCTAAACCTCCCTCCAACTCTTGCTAATTTTTTCAGATCAATTTTAACTATGTTTCAACTGTAATGCAGGTTTTATGTATAATTACTTTGGGGTGTATCTTTCAGTACTAATGACCACACTCCTTGTTTCCCTTTTCACATTTCCTTGCCTCTTGTAACTTATTTTCCGTGAGTGAGCTTCTCTTTGTTTTCATCTACTTGCACAGTAGGTGGGAGCATTTAGAACTGCTCGTCCATCTGTCATTCTGCTCGCTAATATGTGTCCTGTGGTTTTCATTTGCTTATTACTACAGCTTAGAAATGATCTGAATATGGCAAACAGGCCTGACTAGTTAACTGGTACTTTACTTCTTTCAGCCTTGTTGATGTTCAAGAATTTCAGATTAAAACTAAAAACATGCTCTGCTCTCTTGTCATGCTGCAGTTGCTTGAATATCTAGGGAAATATCACAGAATGGAAAAAACGATAATGTAAAAAATAATTTAGGAAATCATACATGTAATAAGAAACCTTCAAAATATACTTGTCCAAATTTCTTTTAAAATGCTGTGCATTTATCAAGCAAATCCTTGGGAGTAGATTCTGTAGACCAAAATATTGGAAAACATTTCCTAAGTAAGATAACAGACAGTTTAGTTTTCAAAGAACGGATGTATCGGGTCATTCAACACTTACACATTGTATAAGAAACTGTGAAGGAGTCAGAAGAAAATTCTTTATCCGTTCTGAGCTGGATCATTGAATGGGCACACAGAACAACTGCTTGAAGAGAAGGATAGGTTTATTCAACATGCAACATGCAGCTCAGCAATTGAAGGTAGCCGCCCTTCTCCGGAGACTCAGGGCAGCTTACAGTGTGTTAAGCAATAGCCTTCATACTTTTGTATATTTATACAAAGTCAGCTTATTGCCCCCACAATCTGAGAAAGGATGGAAGGCTGAGTCAACCTCGAGCCTGGTGAGATTTGAACTTGCAGTAATTGCAGGCAGCTGAATGTTAATGTTAGTGCTTTAGTCAGCCACGCCACCAGGTGTGGTCAGAAAGGCAGATCAGCAATATTTATAGGAAAGCTTTTCCTGTGTTTAAAAAACATGTGGGTTTGCCTCGGTAATGGGTTTCAATTTTGGTCGCTACCAGTTCGGTTGTGGTTCGCTTCTGCGCATGCACAGAGACATCCGGGCAGGTGGGCGGAGCCTCCCACTGCCACCGCTACCGAACCGGTAGCAACCCACCACTGGTGTGCCTGTCTTGTCCTTCACGGGCACACTGGATTCAGTGGTGAGGAAATATAGTTTTCTCACCCTGCAGGGGTTCGATAGTCTTGTTTTCCTTTGTCTGCCTAAATATTGAATTTTGGGTGATGGATCTGGGTGATGGAAGGGTCATTTTGTATATGTAAGAGATTTTCATGTCTTGAGGGGGATTTTCTTTAGTTATGGTTTAAGTTTACTGGTGTTTCCTGATTTCCTAATGGGAGGCATGCTTTGTCAGTTTCAGCCTATGTGTCAATATAGGTGGAAACACTTAAGTGGTATTTATAAGTGGGTTCACTGACAGGTCAGGAACAGTCGTATAGTAGGTGGTGTGGATGGCAAAGGGTGAAATGGGTGACATGGCTGACATATGGGCATTTCATCCTACTTTGGGTTCACAATTTCAAACATACTACCCATATCCTTGGGCCTTATAAATTCTGCAGAAAGGAATTCTACAGAGGTTTATCAGATCAGTATGAATTAACTCTGGCACCTTTGCTGGCATGGAGATCTTCAGATATTCACCTTAAAAAAACATAATACTGTCCTAGAAGTTTAATTTATGATCTGATCAGTTCTGGGCTATTTCTAACTATGGTTGCTTACTAGAATTGCTAGAAGAAATTGAATGGAAATGTTGGAATCTGGGTTCAGTTCCAAGTGGAGAGAAAGACACCTGAAGCTGTTTGGAAAGATGATTTAATGGTGGACTGGACCACATGGCGTGAGGTCCTAGGCAATTGAGCACATTGGTGAGAGAGAGAGAGAGATTTATACCTTTTCTTCGGCTTTGAACGTGTTTCCTGTCCCTGTGAAAGAAATGTTCTGATTGGTTGTCAGACTCCCATGGGGCCATGCAGGGGTAACTTTGTAGGTTGTCTTGAGTCCCAGGCTTGGTTGAATCTTGCTGGGTGATGTAATGAAAGGGTTTTTGACAATTCTTATAGAGGCTAAGGGTTAATCCTACCTTTGTTGGATCTTGGATGAGGGTATTTGTTTATGAATAGACCTAGCCATCACTTTATCTCTTAAGTGCTGACGTCTGCTGTGGGCTATTGAGGAGGGTGTGGGCTATTAAGAGTGAGTCTGCTTCCTGCCTATAAGAAACCATGTTTCTCCATTTCTCATCTAGGCAGGTATAATATTCTGCCTTTTTAATATTTCCTAGAATATTTCATTCTTCTAGGAGAAGGGTGGGCGCTAACTTTTTACAGAAACAATGTTTGGTAATTCTCCTTTCCTCCAAAGCCCCTGTATTGTTCCAGAGCAAAATTGTGAATGGGGACAACAAGGGAAGTTACTCTCCCTCCCTCCCTCCCTCCTTCCCTCCTTTTCGATAAATTTTTCATTAGCACCTTTACTACTGTTAGATACAGTATAACAGGAAAAATGGTGTTTTCCCTGAAAAAAGTGTTAATTATTAAAATATTAAAAACCGATAAATTGTCCCCCAATTAAAATTATTATTCAAATGTTGGCATTTTGCATGTATTTTCAGCTATTGGGGTTGTAAGGAATGTTAAGGCAATTTTTTAGGACATCACTAGAGAATGGCTGCCAATTGCAAAATATCCAGTTTATAAAAAGACAGAATGGTATTCTAAAATGCAAATAACTTGCTAAATAATCTAATTACATGTCAGAGTGGGATCTGAATTCTAAATTAAAAATAATAATAATTTTAAAACACATTCCTCGCTTGTTCAAGACCATAGATGTCTTTTCACCCATTTTCACCAGTTTTCCATCCCATTTAGCATCAAGCCCCACATAATCCAGTCTTCTGTTTTTTTTCTGGATTGATCCCTAAATTTGCTTGCTTTCTCAGATTTTTTTTTCAATCACCTTTAAATTACAACCTTTATTTTTCTTTATTCCTATGATCATATCTTTCTTCCAAATCCCTCTCTCTTGCCTCTTTTTCTTTTTTACAGAAGTACATGGCTCATAAACAGAATCCTTGCATATAACCCATCACTCCAAGGCAATTCTTTTGCTTAGCACTTGTCCCTACAAGTCACTTTATATTGCAGTCCCTATTTTCCTAAGGTCTCTGGGTAATAGAGGTCCCCTCCTAACTCATCTATGGTTTTCGGTGACTAATCTACCCTGTGAGCACTCTAGGGTAACCTATCGTCCAGAGGCTTCTTGGAGAGAGAAAAGGGTAGGTAAGAAAATAGATCTTTATGTTAATTTGATTTTTTAATTCTGTTTACTTAGGTCGGAATCCAAATGCTGTAACGGATTCCATTAATTGAATTATCTGGGTTTTTTTAGATTTTTGGACCACCTGAAGCCTGAGATTTCTCTAGATGGTATATAGCAAGTTAGAAAAATAACAAAATAATATATAATTATAAACACTAACATTGTGGTACTGATGACTTAATACAAGTGCCCTTAAGGATTATTTGTATGCCTTGGACATCAGCCACTCTGTGCCTGGAGGCATGCATCAAATTAAGCTTTGTGAGCTTAACCATGATCTATTAAAATTGCAGTTGGTTGGCTTTGCCCAACTTGCAGAGCCAAGCTAAGCCAAACAAACAAACAATTATGGCTTAAAAAGTAGGCAAACAAGAACTGAGTTGCAATCCAGACCCATTTATCTAAGATGTTTCACAAGCTGTTTATGATATGACATTGATGTCTGCTTTTTTTTTTTAAGGAAATAAAAATACTACCAGATGAATCCAGGTTTCTGATTTGACAGGAGTAATTTTTGGCCCCCAGCTGTTGTCATCTCTAATAAATACATTAAAAAAGTAAAATAGACATTAGCATGCAATTCAAAATGGATTTTCTATGTGGAAAGGTTAAGTAGACACAATGTAATTTTCTTAGAATAAAATGTGTGTAGGATTTTGCTGCAAATAAGACACGGAAAGGCACTACTTTTAAAAGCTCCAACTTAAGAGTTGTATCTCTCCGAAATAAAGAAAATCGGATTGTTTGTCATGTAACAGAATATGAGCCCATGTAAACTGAGGAATAGTTTGTAAAAGGAAAAGAACAAAATGATAGAAAATGATGTGAACATGGATCATGTAAATATATGAAGCAATCATGTGGCTTTTATATCAGTAAACAGATATAAAGCTGCACTTGTAAATTAGAATATCTAAAATAATCCAATTTTATTACCAAAATGTTTTAAAATAATAAAACCACTGTTTAACAAAAGTATCCTGAGGAATACTTCACTGTGTGCAATTATGAGAGAGCTTATCTGGGACATTTAATGGTCTTTATCGTTCTGAACTAAACATTAAGCGGGTGCTTAATTAGATCACCAGCACATATTACATGACACCCAGCAGGTTACAAGCAGATAGCATGATCCATCAGGACTAGTCTTGTGTTTTGTTTCTTATCTAGGGTTGCAGAAATGAGGATTCTTGAGAACCTGGCAAACTGTAATAATTTGTACATTTGGCCTCATGAGTCATACGACTAAGCCTGTGGTAATCAAAGAGAATATTCAGTAGGCACATTCAAATAAAGTTAGGAACATCTTAAATTAGTGGACTGTTCAGAATTATAATTTCACAATCCCCAGATGAAGTCTCCTTAAATTTTCAAGAAAAAGATCCTAAAACAAAGTGATAGAAAGCTTGGCTTTCCTTTTCTACCGACTCTGATCCCCTCTGCAGATTGTTAAGCCTGTGTATTGTATCTCAATATGTGAAATTTTCACTGACTTTTTTTCTGTGTCTCATCCACCCAACCTGACATGCCACTGAATATTTATGGGGCTTGTTTTTATATCACCAGTTTTGGATTTCTTCCCTCCTAAATATTGTTATTGGGGTACCCAGTAGACACCATGTGAGGTGTCTGTGAAAATTCTAGTGATGAGGCATTGGATTGTTTACCCCCTTTTTGTAGCATTAGGTGCTGGCAATTTTTTGAAAACAATGGACCATTTGTTCCCACCAAGAAGAACATGCAGTAACGTGATACTTTAAGATTGATGATTTCTTCCAAATAACTTATTACGGTATTGACTTTATTTTGGTATTTGCAAACTATAAGTAAAAAAATTGGTATCATTTGTGTGCTTTGGTCGTTGTCTTCCCAAATGCCTATTGCTGTGTGACTCTTTGAAGGTTTAATATAAATCATATCCTTATCAGGACCAGGCACTTATCATGCTGAAATCAGAACAAATACTTGAAGGTTGGAACTGTGATGCATGAGGTTTTAGTTATCAGGGATTAGAATAAAAAAACTAAGAAAAAAGCTCCACAAAAATGCTTTGTTAGTTAAGACTTACATAGCAATTCACATGGTTTATTCTATATAATCACAGTTACATGTTTTCCTTTATTCTATATACGATAGCCCTCAATTTATGACCATTTGCTTAATGATGATTCAAAGTTACGATGGCACTGAAAAAAAATCACTTATGAGCTGTCCTTGAAGTTATGAATATCGTACTACCCCCACAATCACATGATAATGATTTATAGACTTAGCAACCTGCTCGCATTTACAATCTACGGTCATGTGATCACAATTTGTGACTTTCCCATCTGGCTTCTGACAAACAAAGTCAATAGGGATGCCAGAATCACTTAATGACCTTAATGGAGTCACTTAATGACCATGTGAGTCTCTTAACGAGCATAGTAAAAATCACATGAAGACCTGCTTAATGGTCACACGAAGACCTGCTTAATGGCCACATTTCTTAGTGACAGAAATTCTGCTCCTTGTTGTGGTCCTAAGTCAAGAACACAGCAGCATTATAACACAGCATTGAAGATAAAAAGAAATAAAATTATATGTTAGGTACAATTGTCATACATGAGCCCTCTGGCTTTCCTTTTTGTAAAGCAAAAAGAAAAGAAATAAGAGGAGAGACTGCATACCTAGTACAAGGGACTACAATTGAACAGCATGTGACTCCACTCACAGTAACAAGTCTGTCAAGCATTTTAATATCTTTTAATGGGCTTACATATTTGTTTTTTATACTGGGGGTGTTAATTCAGAGTTTAGAACAAAGTATTAAATAAACACTTTTCTAGAAATATAACATTGCAAACAACTTGCATTATTAATCTTCCAATGTCTGAAATACATACATATGGAAATCTAATTTTTGAAATCCTATTATTTAGTCTGTTCATTTGTAATTTGCTAAAAACAGCCTTGAGAATCGTTCCATTAAGGAGACAATATTGATTTTACTACATTATACAAAGCAGGATCAATCTCAGCATCATTTTAAAATACACTAGATTTGAAATAACTCCTATGAGTTATTATATGGTGAGGATTTACTGTTCATAAGTTTGTGATAGTTCTTTTTTTAAATAATTCATGGAGTACTTTGAAGACTGTATTCTTAGGGGTATAGTTGAAGTCCAAATAGGAGTTCTCAGATTTTATGGTGCCAAGATCCCATAATGCATGAATAAAGCTGTCAGTTTGCACTCTGACATGGCTTCCACATTTCCTGGACCAGCCAACTGTGTGTCTGCTAAAATGGACTACATTACCTGAACATCTATCCCTGATATTGTTAGCTATTAAGATGCCAAAGAGACTCTTTCATTTTTGCCATAACAGATGAACACAATTACCCTTCTGGGAAGTGTTTAAATATTCAATATAGTTACATATAATATGCTACTCTATTTTTTAAAACAATCCTGCAAAGTAGACCAACATTCTCCTGAAAGAGAAGTTGAGGCTGAAGTTCATAGCAGAGGTGAGGTTGAACTGAAGCTGTCTGCTCAGTTTCATCTTTTTACAGATTATATTTTGGGGGATACAAGCTCTAGAGCTCTGTGTCCAGAAAATATGTTGTTGACTTGAGTCTGGTAGAAAGCTCATAGTTGGTAATGCTATTCCTTGACTGCTCACAAGGTTAAAGTTGGTGAAGAACTTGCAACCATGAAAATTCTGATTGAAATATGAAATTAAAATTCTTAGGTCCTACAGAATTCTGTCTTGAGAAAATTCTAGCATTTATCCTTTGACATTTGAGACAAAGGTTTTTGGGAGCAAAAGCTGTATGAAATCATGGATATCTGTAGGACATAATTCTGAATAGTTAAAAGTTGGAAACAAGGTATATCACACTTGGAAGGTTTCCATCAAGAGGATACATCTCCAACCATTTCACCTTAATGGAGATTCCAGAGAAACCCATTTTGGAATGAACACATAGCCTGGGTAATTCTAGTTGGAAGAAAAGATCCTACAAATGTAAACCCTTAAAAGTTAAAACCCAAAAGGTCAAATTAGACCAGGAAGCCTATTGCTAATCAGTTCAGTGGCTGTAGTATGGATGTTCTTACCAGTTTTGAACCAGATGCAGTTTCTGGGTCTTCGTCAAGGGCAGCTAAATTTAAGCATGTTAGAGTAATCTAAACACTGGGTAATGAGTGCATGAGTCACCATAGCAAAAGTGTCCTGAATCAGAAAGGCCTGCAACTGGTGCCCCACCTAATCAAGCAGTAGTTGTGAATCCAGGAGAACCTCAAGGTCAGGGACATCCTCTTACCATCTGAAGCCAACTTTGAGATTGGAATTAGACCAGCTAAATCACCCACAATAGAAACTCCATCCTGTAGAAATTTAATTTGAATTTGTTTTAACTCATTCTCCTTAACTTAGGTACTAGGTCAAGGCCTCGACAACATCCCTGGCCTAACCTAGATGGTAATGTTCAACTGAGCAACATCAGCATACTGATGATAAGCACATCTCCGACTGATTTCATGTAGGTAGGCAAAAATATGAAGGGAGAGGCCAACTCCCAAACATCAGCAAATATTCTCCATTTTTCAAAATTGTTCCCAAAAAGGCAACAAATGATGTCCAGTATTAATTTGAAACAATTCCCAGATGATATTTCAAGATCTTACCCCAGAGGACCTAACTGAGCCAGTGTGTGCAATTATATCTGTAAAGAATCTTAACAAAAATGACCCAGCAGCCGTGGCAATTTATCATACCCAAAAGTAGGTAACGTTAAAGAAGCTGCTGGATGCAACTCTGCATATGTAATAAGAGGAAGAAATATGCATGTGTTGCCAATTTTACCATCATGGAATAATCCTGAACTATACCCATAGAGAGTATAGAGAATGGCCTTGACAAAGAGAAGGAAGATCTGTTACCAAGACAATGAAGAGATAAATATGAGTTAACTCCATATGAGAATAGAAATTTATCAAAACACCTGACAGATGCCCCCAATTCACATAAAGAAGTGGGAGGGGAAGCACCTTCTTACTTACAAGAGTCTCTTACTGCAGCCATTCTGATAAAAGTAGTTTTCGACCTACATAGTGTCTGTGTCTTAATCTGGTGTATTTTGTAGGGCTGACAATAACCACAATCAATTTCATTCATTCTGTTTTTGTCACTCTTGTTCTTGGCACACCTGAAATCATTTATTCCCTGGAGCTCTTCAGAAAGCCAAGGAGCACCAGTGCTGAAGATGCAATCTCATCTAGTACTCCAGGCATCCATGAATGCCGGAGAACAACCAGGCATGATGCATTCCTGCCCACCTATAGCTAAGAAATTCCCAAGTGCTCTTAGGAAACTATCTGGAATGTTGAGCCAAAAATAGGTTTGATGGTTGGTAAAATACAAGGCAACTTCTCTTGATAGAATATTTCATAAAATTCCAAAGAGCATTGCAACTGTGGTTTTATATATATAATTAACAAAGAAGGTAAATATTCTTGTCTTGCAGTGTGTTAAACAGATGATAGGTTTTAGATGGTAAGACAGGATGAACAGCAAGGAGATGACAAAGTCCATAAAGCAGTACCGTAGTATGGTGGTATTTATACAGAACCCACAAGATTTCACACCAGATGTGATGGACAACCTCCCTCCCCCCAAAGAAACAACCATCACAACTCCACATTGCTGTTGCGAGTAAAACAAACATACACACACACACACACACACACACACACACACACACGCTGCCTAGTGTTGGCCCAGTGCCTGAGGGCTCTAGGACCCTGGATGGAGAGGAACCAACTCTTGACTCAACCCTAACAAGACAGAGTGGCACTGGGTTTTTGGTCCCATTGATTCTGGTGAAGTATTATCTCTGTGACAAATACCACTATTTCAGATAGAGCTGGTGTGAAATTTAGAGGTTCTCCTGGATTCACAGCTTCTGCTCAAGGAAGAAATAATAACTATGCTGAAGGTGGCCTTCACATAGATTTATCTTGTTGCGGTTGCTCCTATTCTTGAATCGAAAGACCTTGGTCATGGTTGCTCATGCTCTGGTCACTTCTTGCAACATGTCCTGTGCCCTTCAAGGCCATCCAGAAATTGCAACTTATCCAGAATGTGCAGTTCAGAGCATCCCATGATTTGCTCCTAGTACTGTGTGAGCTGCCCTAGCTGCCAATCTCTTTCAGGATGTAATTCCTGTATCCCCTTTAAAGCCCTGAATGGCAAAGGACCAGCTTATTTGTGAATTGCCTCATCTGGAGGGTATCTACTTGTTCCACTAGGTAGGGTGGAGGCATTCCGGGTCCCTTCCTTTAAAGGACTTAAGCACCTTTTCCATGGCAGGCCTTGTCCTATGGAATACTTTCCCCCTGAGATCCAGCAGGCCCATACCTTTCTGATTTTCTAGAAGCTCTTGAAGAGCTGCCTCTTCCTGCAAGTGTTGGAGCACAAGGAGACAGAAGTCCAGTGTAGCTGAATGTGAATAAAGGGAGGTGGGAGAAGAGGTATTGTCTCTGGGGGTTTTGTTTTATTTTCTAGTTTTATTGTTGTTCTGTGAGCTACTCAAGATTATGGTACACGAGATGGGCAGACCTATGTCTTTTAAATAAATATAATAGGTAAAGACTTACCTATTACCTTATTACCTAAGTCTTATCAACATAAAATCCATGGATTGACTTTGGTGAATCATCTGTTTCATATAAGATGCTCCAATTTCTTGAGTGCCCAGAATGAAAATAGACAGGGGAAAAAATGCTAGCTGCGTGAGCAAAGTTACAAGAAGACTTGGCTTACATTCTAAGGATTTTCAACCTGCTCCTTGTGGCCTATTATATTCTCTTGGGCATAATCTTTTTTGATATGAATATTGATCCTTTATATAAAGGTTTACTTGAAAAGTCAAACTAGATGTTACAGTTAATTTGCATTTGCCCATCTGGAACAACATAAATGCCATTCATAAAGTTTCTTTCTACTATGCAGTATCAGGGCTAAGAAAGATAGCTACAAGAACTGTCTCCAGATGGCGCCTACGATCAAAGTTTTTAAAAATTTCTGCTAAAATGGGTGTCTTTCGGAGAACAAAGAAAAATAGAATACTATAATGCAAAAGAGGATGTATAATACTTAAATGAAATAAAATTGCAGAATTATTTAACTGTTTAAGTAAGATATTTCTAGGTTACTAAAATGCTGAGAGTAGCTTTTGAAAGATTAAAGTAATAAAGGCTTAACCCTAGATAAAATGATAAAAGATGAAGTATACATAAAGGTGTTCTGCACCATGGGCGTCACGTTGCCATCATGTGACTTTTGTGATGTTTGTCCTCTTTGTGTGGAGCTGTGGTGGGTGTGGCCTGTGTGTGACGCATCCAGCCCGTGGGACGCCAGTTTGACACCCCTGTTCTACACAGTATATTTCAAGAACATAAAACTATACAATGCAATGATTATATCATTCTAAGACAAATTGCAACAATAACAGTGCAAAATTGTGCAAGATTTCTAGACACTGTGGTTGATTTAGTGTCTAAAAAACAGAAAACAAGGTTTTTAGCTTTCCTCATTATTTTTATTATCCTATCATTTCCAGATCTAAATGAGAGCAATACGTTTCTCTGATTTTCAAGTCAAGCATATTTTATTGGGTCATATTTTTATAAAATCTGTTGCCTATTTTGAGGAATGCAGTGGGATTTCCTTTTCTTAAACCAGTCAACCTGTTTTCCTTGTGTCAATTCTACTGGACACTAAAGACTATAGGTAGCAGGATTCCCACTTCAAGCTGGTGCAAGGATGGATTAAGTGTCATTCATTCAAATAATATATAGGTGGCACTTGTCTGTACATTGTTGTACGTACAAGTCATGAAACATATGTAAATACTTCTATAGATATAATAAACATCTACATTATTTTTCTACTTGTTCACTGCATTCATCTTGTAGCCTTATGCAATTGTCACACCTTTTGGTTCCATATATTTGTCTGATAGTATTCAGCCAAAAATGACAAGCCCTTTTTCTAATACAGGTAGTCCTCAACTTATAATCATTTGTTTAGTGACCATTCTGTTTAGTGACTGTTTTTCATATTTACAACTGTTGCGGCATCACCATGGTCACATGATCAAAATTTGGATGCTTGGCAGCTGATTCATATTTATGACAGTTGCAGTATCCTAGGGACATTTGATTACCTTTGGTGACATGCTGACAATCAGATTCATTGGGAAAGCCAGATTCACTTTAACAAACATTTTACTAATTAATAATTATAGTGATTCACTTAACAACTGCAGCAGGAAAGGTTGTAAAATAGGGCAAAACTCACTTAACAGCTGTCTCACTTAGCAATAGAAGTTTTGGACTCAATTGTGGTTATAAGTTGAGAATGATCAGTATTAAAGATAAACATAGGAAGATTTTTACAAGAAACTGGACAGGCAGGGAGGTGGCCTTGTAAATCTTATCATTTATCCCAGTTTAGCTGTACGCATCTCAGACGTGAAATATTTTTATTACAGCAGCAACAGCAATGGAGCAACAATGGATTGCAATATATGCAATCATTTTGGTCAGTTGAAAGAGCTTTTCATCAATATTAAATTGTAAATTGTAAATTTAATATTAAATTGTCAAAGGAGCCTGGTGGCGTGGCAGACTAAAGCACTGTAATTAACATTCAGCTGCCTGCAATTACTGCAAGTTCAAATCTCACCAGGCTCGAGGTTGACTCAGCCTTCCATCCTTTCTAAGGTAGGTAAAATGAGGACCCAGATTGTGGGGGCAATAAGTTGACTTTGTATAAATATACAAAAGTATGAAGGCTATTGCTTAATGCATTGTAAGCCGCCCTGAGTCTCCGGAGAAGGGCGGAATATAAATCAATTTTTTTTAAAAAAAATGCTTGTTCAGTATTAAGCGAGAACATTTCCTAATATTATGGAAAAATGGAAACCTTCATTGTCCCAAGCTATAATGAAGTCAGTGTGTATGAGGTCAATGTATGAGCCCATTTAAGGATAACAACTATATGTGAAAAAATTGTAACTTGGAATTTAACAGCAGTAAAAGGGAAAGAACATTAATTTATGAGTGAAATAAAAGCAATGGAAATGCTGTGTTCCTATGAAACTAAGAAAAAATAGCAAGGTGCTACAGATCTGAATGAAGAAAGTCTGAGCTAATGAATACATGAATGGAAATAAAATGGGAGATTCAGTTAGGAATGAAACAGTTAAAATAATTTCTTAAATTATGAACTGATGTCATCTAGATTGATGTAGATGCACGTGGAGGTAGGAATTCAGAAGCTGATAATGGAGTGTTTTGCTCCAATGAATAATGATAAGAATTGAGTTTTTAGAAAACAAATGTGCAACATTCTAAATTAATGCAGTCCAGAGGAAAACATTCTACTGAGTGACAAGAATGGATGGGTAGGAATAAAATGAGAGAGCAAAAAAAAAAGTGATTGGGCCATCAAAAGACAAAAAATGAATGAGAAGGGTAATTGGTATGAATCTGTTTAGAAAAAGTTGTGCTTCTTTAGCATAGCTTAGAGCCGTGATGGCGAACCTATGGCACGGGTGCCACAGGTGGCACGCAGAACCATATTGGTGGGCACGCAAGTGTTGCCCTAGCTCAGCTCCAGCGCACATGTGCACACCAGCCAACTGATTTTCAGGCCCTCTGGTCCCACCGGAAGTCAGGAAACTGGCTGTTTCCGGCCTACAGACGGGTTCCGGGGGGGGATGGGGAAGGCTGTTTTTGCCCTCCCCAGCCTCCTAGAAAGCCTCTGGAGCCTGGGAGGGGGGAAAAACGGGCCTTCCGGGCCCACCGTGCCATCACATGCCAAAAGCAGGGGGAAGTGGGGGGTCATGTGTGGGAGGGCAGGGTGCATTGAATTATGGATGTGGGCACCCGCACCTGTGCCCCCCCCCGCTCCCCCCACTTTTGGGACGCGACGGCAAAAAGGTTAGCCATCACTGGCTTAGAGTAAATACAACTATATGTGCAGCATCAGCATAATACTTGTTTACTTGTTTCTGGTGTTTCTGATGATAGTCTACAACAGATGCATCACTAATAGTCATTTCAGAACAGTGTCAGAAAGCTTCATATAAATGTCTTGAGAAAGAAGCAACTGCAGGTGTCTTCTTTGAAGCCATGAGCAGAGCAGAACAATCTGCCATTGAAGTCTTAGGTAATTCTGTTTTTTGCTTTTGTTTTTCATTTCCTCCCTTTACAGTGTGCAGCCTGCATATTTTCTTTTTCAAACTGCACTTGTTTCTGTTATTGTTGGGTCAGTAAAGGGAAGCATAAATATATTGAATACCACAAGACTGAAAATAAAGTTGAAACAAGGTACAATTATTGGGCATTATCACGAACATTTCCTTAGCAGATTCTAAATGAACACAAATCCCTTGCAATAGCAGTAGCACTTAGACTTATATGCCGCTTTACAGTGCTTTACAGCCTTCTCTAAGCAGTTTATCAAGTTAGCATATTGCTCCCCAACAATCCTCATTTTACCAACCTTGGAAGAATGGAAGGCTGAGTCAACCTTGAGCCTGGTGAAATTTGAACTGCCAAATTGCAGGCAGCCAGCAGGCAGCAGAAGTAGCCTGCAGTACTGCAATCTAACCACTGCACCACCATGTCTCATATGCAATGCATTGACAATGACATTGGCTGAAATATGTGGCAATGAAACTGGCTCCAGGAAGAAGAAGAAGCATCAATGTCTATTTATACACATAGGGCCAACTCTGACAAGGAGATAGTAGTAGAAAAGAGCATAATAGCTGATTATCAAGCAAATATTGAGTTTGTGGAAAAAGAACACAGCTTTCGATAAACTATTCCACATCTGAATCCATCTTTGGCCAGTAAAACTTAGCATATAAAACTTGTTCGGTACACATAAACTGATTTTATCGAATTTGCTCACTTTAAATTCATAACAACCCTCTCACTCTGTAACAAGAGGTCATCATGCATGAAAAGTGTACCAACAATATATGTAAATGGTCACAGAAAGGAAGGGATCACTTGTGAATATCTGTTGGATTCAAAATCTTGAGAATTAAGTTTCATGCTGAGAAACAGGTTTAAGAGTTTTGTTGATGATACTACCACATAATCCAGCATAGATAACCAACAAATTTAAAAACACACTCTTTTAGCAATAAATTTGATCCTAATTCAGCTAAATGGAAGATATAATAAGGAATAAATTACAGAAATTTTCCAGGAATATTGAATAACCAAATCATGACCGCAAATTCCAAATGAGATGCTGAATGCCAAAATAATTCTTTCATATGCTTATGTGCATGAGTTGTTTGTCGTTCATCAATGGCACAAATGATAATAATCATTATAGCCACAGATAACTAAAAAAGAATCCAGCAAATCCAGATTCGCAATAACTAAGATCTTCCATTCCTGGTGACCCAAGTGATGCTGTGGCTGCCCTCTTGTGGTGCCTGGGGGCTGTGAGGGCCCGGATGGGGGATAACAGGCTTTGAACCCTGGCAAGATTGAATGGTTTTGAGTACATGGAACCCCAAGACTAGGACTTTGTCATATCTGTCTCTGGATGGGGTGGCACTATCCCAGGCAGATCCGGTCCACAACTTGAGGGTTTTCTTGGACTTGCAACTTGAAGAGCAGGTGGCAATCGTGGCTAGGAGAGTCTTTGCAGAACTTTGCAGTTGTGGTTGTTTCCTCCAAGGTTCTTGCTGGAGTTAATCACAAAATATTTTGAGAGTACTTTTTCTCACCATATGATCTCAGATCTAAATTTCCATATTCAGATGATTTATCTAATTTCCTAATTTTTGCCATATGAATGTATAGCTATATTAGGTGCTTGCATTGCATGATGAATTTAAACCACTAGATTGAATATAAACTATTTAATTTGTGCATGAGGTGAAATATTCAAGCAACTTCTGTTTGTGAAAAGAACAGCAGTTTAGCCTTTTGAATAGCATGGTTTTTTTTTCTTTGTCCAATTTGATAGTAATTTCATTGAGTGTAAAAATGCCCATTCTGCATTCATCTTCTGATGCTGGGAAGCCTCAATATCAGAGTGAGCTGTGCTGATGTGATAAAAGTTCACTGCCAATTTTTGGAGTTCTTTCTTAGAAGGATTTTCATTACCAATTCCAGAGGAAGCAGTAACTTAAAACATTTTCTTACATAACAGTTTTAAACATGGTAATTTCCCAAGTCTCCATTTTGTCTCTCCCCTGTCTCCTAAGGCATTCTTATTCCTGTCTGCCACAATGTCTCCTGGGAATTGTAGTGCTACACTGGAAGAAGTGTAAAAAGGATCCTTCTTGAAATAAAGAATTGGCTGTGGATGAGGAAAAATGCATATAAGAGGATGATAGTTGCAAAAAAATAATGAGGGAAAGATGCCATAAATGTGAAGGGAGTGAAAAAGTAGCTGCAAAAATGTAGCCAGATAGAGAGCAGGAGATAGCTAAGATTAAAAGAAAGAATATGCAGAATCATTTTAATGCTAATAAAATATTGTTTTGGATGTAGGTAAAAGAACTAAAGAAAGAGCTTACAGCAGAATAAATAGCACTAAAAATGAAAGTGATGAAAAGATTTGAGATGAAACTGAGATTCAGGAATGGCTTTAAGGATATTTTTGAGATTTATATGGGAATGATAGTAATATGTCAAGGAGTGGAATTGAAATGACTACTATAAATGGTAGTGTCTAAAAAGATTGATGGAAAGGAATTTCTAATCATTGCGAGAATGTTGAAAAATGATATGTCTGCAGATTCTATAATTGGAAAATTATTAAAATATGGATGCAGATTGTTGGTGGTGTGATTGCACAGGTTGTTTAACGTGTGTAAAGTTTGCATCTGTGCCTGATGATTGAAATAATGCTATTATTTCCCATTACAAAGGGAAAGGTAGAAAGATTGAATGAAATGTTGTATAATTTTTATGTGTGCCTTGGAAGGTGGTAGGCAAAATCTTGAATGAAAGGTTGCAAGAGATTACAAGGAGCCAAATGTAGGAGGTTCAGTGTAGCATTTTGCAGCCCAGGGAGTCTGCAAACCAGATTTTTGCTTTTTTTAGCAGGTCATGGAGAAATATGTGAAATAAGAAAGAAACAATATTTTATTTCTTTCCAAGATAAAATGTATAGCCTTGAATTATACAATGTTTTGTATAAACATGAAGTTGAAATCTAACTATTATTTATTTATTTGATTCCATACCCACCCACCCACCCCATTTTTGGGAAAATAAACCAGGTGCTTCAACATTGACAGGGAGGTAAATAGCAATGTGCAATTTCTCCTTTATTGTTTAATGTATTTTTGCACAAATCGTTAAGGAATTATTCTGCCAGTTGAGAGATGTTTGTACATGGTGTGCAGTTTGTAAAGAATCTGGATGATAAATAGCAAATATTAGGTAAATTCTGTGATGCAATGGTGGGTATGGAGCTAAAAATTAATACATTGGGTTTAACCGGGACACCCTTGTGAATAATCAAATGTTATAAATAAATGGTGAAAAACTAGAGTAAATAGTGAATTTGTTTAGTAAAGATAGGCATCGATGGACAAATGTCAAAGAACAAATGCTAATTGAAAGGTAATGTGTACTATTTGAGTCTGTTGCAAGGATAAACTGTTGAAAGAGGTGGCTGCATATAAGAGTGTGATTTTATTTATTTCTTAGAGATATACCTTTCCTTTCATTTTGAAGCATCATCCCTAGCACTTCCTTTTTTGATTTCCCTCCCCCTCACTACAATAGTCCTGTGAGGTAGGCTGGTGTTCTGCCCCAGCTACGGGTCCGAAGAAGTGTAGCACACACACACAGCTCCAAAAACTCCGTTTAATACAAACAGACCCCTTTCAAAATGCAGGCTTTAACCACAAATGTCCTTATCAGCCTGCTATGAATTACAGAGATTAAACAAAGTCCGACAAGGGTTGGCAATCAGCCCAGAAACCAAGTTGTAACAAAAAACTCACTCTCAAAATGCTCTGCATAGGACCAAACGTTTTTTCCAGCAACATTTGTTATCTGTGTGCGAACTTACAGTAAATAGGCTAAGGGAGTGGTCAATTAACCCCAAGCCTTACTCTCGAGGAGACCTCCTCCTGAGTAGCCACTCCTGCCTTTTGGCAGCCCTGCATGCTCGAGCATTGAGAAGAGGCTCCTCCACTTCACTCTCTTCAGTTGAAGGAGCCTCTGGAGGTTCCGAAGGCCCTGGCTGAGTCTCTGCCTCTGGCACCATATCCTCTCCAGCTTCCCCGCTGTCCGACTTGAGCGCCGGCTGCACAGGCTGCTTGCCCGACACCACACCAGCCTCGTCGTCAAGATCAACCACAATCCACGCAGGCCACTGGCGGGCCACAACAGCTGGATGACTGGTTCAAACCCATCCACCAAGCTTTTGTGGTTAAGGATTGTTGGGGAATTGCACAGCCGATGTCCAAATGAAGTCAGAAACGCTGACACAAACTTCTAGTTTTATATAAATAAATATATTTTACATCTATATATACATCAAACAAGATAGTCAGGTAAACAGGAGCATCGTGAGCTAAATCATCAGGTAAATCACAGGGCAGACAGAAGAAAATGATGGGGAAAAAGGGAAACTCCTCCTTCACACCCACAGCAACCAATCACAGTACAGATTGCCTCATGCAGGAGTCAGCACCTCAATCAATCAACCACAACTGTGCATTTTGGCTCAGTGCACAGTGCTTTAGCCAGTAAATATAAATATCTTAACAAGGACAAACTTCTTATCTGTGCATCCCCAGTTGTACTCCCTGGTTGGGCTCCTTAATCTAAACTTCACTTCCTAAAATTATCCACGAGTAACTGGTTCCTCAGGCTAGACCTACTTCTTACAAATTCTGACAAACAATTACGATATGAGGAGGAATTGGTCCTGCAAATGCCAAAGTTGCCTTCTTTAGTGGTGTTAGCAAAAAAGGGACTTACTGCAGAGGAGAAAAAAAATAAATAACCCCCCAACACTATTTTTTTCATATCTTAGCTTTCTAGGAGTAGTTATTAGTTACTCAATGTAATGCTCTTCTCACCAGATATTTTAATCAAATTCAGTTTCTTTATTGTGGAAAAGAGGAAGAAAAAAAATGAATGTGTCTTAGTGAATTTAAGAGTACAGTATTCTTAAAATGCTTGATTGCCTTAGCAATAAACAGGAATAGTCTCTTATGGGGGAAAAAACCCCCAGCAATACATGAAACTTTCATTAGTGGCTCACTTGATATATAAATGTGTTAAGATGTAAAAATAATACTGAATAATAGTTCCTACTGGCTTGAAAACAGCTTCCTGATTGAACAGGTGTCTGAGATCTTTTGGGGAAAATAGTGGGAAGCTTGTGTATTCAGCTTCCTGTACTATAGCTGTCAAAAATTACTGACTCATAAGCAGCCAGTTGTTCTTTTTTAGTTTCCAAGATTTTGAAGTCTCTAAATGTTTCATTAGATGTTTATTTTGCAGCTTTTGAGGTGTATAAAATATAGAGCATTAGTTAACTTTAAAAAAACCCATAAAATGCTTACATATTATGCTTTGATTGTTATGCTTGTGGAATTTGGAGAGTTCTGCTTGTTCCAAAATCCTGTATGCAAAGAGGGGAGGGTTAAAATGTAGAGGAATGATAAGAAAGCAGGGAGGAAGCCCTATGAATGTCTGCCTCCTGGGTGCTCTTGTGTTGAAACCAAGAAAGCTAAAGATTAAGGTAGCCATGATCTTGTGTGTACTGTATTTGGAGGTTTAGTTCATTTTTTGTCCTTTTTCCTAGCTCAGAATCCTTTATGATAACAGAACAGAATCCCTAGTTGGTTTCATAACTATGGGAGAGAGGCAAAGAAAAATTGAAGGCTGCCCCAAGTTCTTTCTACTTGCATTTCTAGCCACAGTTTAATAAAGGTTTTTCATATCAGATTAAATATGGTTTGTGTAAACTGGCTTCTTGAGTAAACTGGCTTTGTTAGTCCAATACATTGGTTAAGGCCATGATGGCTAACCTATGACATGCGTCGAGCAATGTCATCTGCATGCGTTGCGTCGCCCGTTCCTCTTCTGGGTTTCTGGCGCGCATGTGCATGCGACGATCAGCTGGTCTTCGTGTGTGCGGCAGTGCCAGAAGAGCTGGTCTTCCGTTTACACACCGGCCTGCTGATCATCGCACATGCATACGTGCCAGAATCCCGGAAGATTAGTTGGCTGGCACGCATGCATGCACCCAGAAATTGGAAGTTCATTTTCAGGTGCACGCATGCGCCCTGGGTAGCTCCTCTTCCGGGTTGCAGCCCAGACGAGTGCACACGCTCTCCCTTTTTGGCACTCGGTGCAGAAAAGATTTGCCATTACTAGGTTAAGGAATGCTTTGTAAGCCAGAGCAATTGCATTTATATAATATGCTAAACAAAAATCAAACTCAGTTATGGTTTAATACGATGCCTGAAAAAGGCAAAGAACATCACAGAATCTTTAAGTTCATTCCACAGGCAGGGTTTGAAATTTTTGTACACAGAACTGAACACAGATCTCATAAAAATTTCATGCAACCGTTTATTTCAGGAAGCCTGAGTGGCGTAGCAGGCTAATGCCTCCTACTAAGGCAGCATTTAACATTCAGTTGCCTGCAATTACTGCGAGTTCTAATGTCACCAGGCTCAAGATTGACTCAACCTTCCATCCTTTCTAAGCTGGGTAAAATGAGGACCTGTCCAAAAACAAAACAATACTGGCAAATGATCAGAACACAAGTAGAAGAAATCACACAACGAAGATTAGAAATGAGACCGGAAACCTTTCTACTAGGTATAATAAATGGACAATATGAAAAGGAAATAAAATACTTAATCATTCATATAATAACAGCAGCACGAATAATTTTTGCACAAAATTGGAAGAGTAGTGACACACCGACAGAAGATAGAGTAATTAATAAGATTATGGAATGTGCAGAAATGGACAGACTCACAAAAGAATTACAAGATAAAGAGGAACATGATTATTATCTAGTATGGGAAAAGTGGTATACTTGGTTGAAAAATAGAAAAAGGAAAAAAGAATAGGGAGCAATTGGAGTTACAGAAATAGGAACATAAATCACTAGCATAAGTTAATAGTAATTAAAGTAAATAGTAATAATAAAGATAGATATGAATAAGATGAATAAGATCAAACAAGGAAGAGTCAAAACACAAATAAGAACATACATTACTGTTGCGATATTATTATTATTATTATTTATTTATTAAATTTCTATACCGCCCTTCTCCTTTCGGACTCAGGGCGGTGAACAGCCAATTAAAAGCACACATACAAAAGTTAAAAGCAATTTAAAATGATATAAATAAATTTGGCCCAATTTTAAGTTAAAAATCAATAACAAAGACTTTAAAAACCAACATGGGGTCAGGCCAGCCCAGCTAACCAAAAAAGATGGGTTTTAAGGGCCCGACGAAAAGTCCGGAGGTCTGGGAACACTCGTATCTCTGGGGGGAGGTCGTTCCAGAGGGTAGGCACCACCACCGAGAAGGCTCTCCCCCTGGGGGTCGCCAGCCGACATTGTCTGGCCGACGGCACCCTGAGGAGGCCCTCTCTGTGGGAGCGAACTGGCTGGTGCGAGGCAGTTGGTGGCAGAAGGCGGTCCCGTAAGTACCCCGGCCCTAAGCCATGGAGCGCTTTAAAGGTGGTCACCAACACCTTGAAGCGCACCCAGAAGTCCACCGGAAGTCAATGCAGCTTGCGCAGGAGAGGCGTCACATGGGAGCGCCCCGTCGCTCCCATAATCCCCCGCGCGGCCGCATTTTGCACCAGTTGGAGCCTCCAGGTGCACCCCAAGGGGAGCCCCATGTAGAGAGCTTTCCTTCAAAAGCATTCACTGTGGAATGCACAGGGTTCTCTTTCCTATTTTATCCTTAGAACTTGATGCAGTAGGTTAGACCCAGAGGTGGTAACTGGCCATTCAAGAGTGTGTAATTGCTGGATTCGAGTTAGCTTCATCCTATTACAGCAGTTTGTTTTGATGGTTTTCTGAAATAGAAGAAGAATTAAAAAAAAAAACCAGTTTTCTGAAATAGTTTCTTTTACATAGAGATCTGTGAAACATGCATTTCTTCATGGTCTTAAAGCAATAGAGGTATTTTTTCTGGTAAAATGAACTATTTCAGTCTTTATGTAAATACGATAATTTCTAGATGAAAACTGAGCTTATATATAATAAGGTATCTGATGTTAAATTGGAAATAAGAAAAAAAATGTATTTTCTCTTGTGTACATGAGTCCAAAAATAAAGTTCTAAATCTTGAGGTTTGCTTGTAAAACTAGAGACAAGCGCTGAATAATTTATTGTGAATAGAAGCTGGATACTAGTCACTTTCAAAGCAGTGAGGACCATACTGACCACTTGAAGTTAGTGCGGGTTTTAAAACACGTTAATTGATTCCTATCTGCACAGCCAATAGTTTATTTTTGGTATAAGAAGGGTTTTACATTGTAACATTACTACAATATCCCAAAAGTAGAGGCACAGTTTTGAAATCGCGGACACCAGAAGAAATGATAGTCTCTGGAGCCATCTGCTGGGCATGTGATAGAATGGAAGGTAGTGAATATATTAGACATAAGCCTTACTTCTTTGCTATCCTACATAATGTTAACGGGATTGTCTCCATTCCAGAAGGCGCCTCTCTGATTTATGTATTGAAAAACTTTCTTCTGATCATTATCATGTAAATGTGAACACAACAGTTATGTTTTTTTAAATTGAACTGAAAGGACAAAGAAAAAAGGTTGAAAAGAAAATGCAAGTCAGCACCTGTGTACTTTCACACACAAAAAAACCCTGTGCTTAGATTTAATCTTCACGCTTAAATGGAACTGGACATCTGCCACCAGTAGTAAAGTTCCGTGGTCGTAGGATTTTTGATATTTTCTTACTCTAGATTCTCAGGCAGAGAAAAGAACCATCACAAATATGGCGAGCTACAGATTACAGTTCTGTGTCTTGCAGAAAATGTCCTGTTGACAGTCCTTATTTTTATTTATTTATTGTTTACTTTAACACAATCATGTGTCTATCTAAATGAACTAGAACAATGATGTTTGGGGGGGGGGGAATGGTTGTATTCTTTTTCTTAACACCTCCCCTATAAGAATAATGGCAGATTCAAACAGAATTTTTAAATGTTACAAAAATTCCGTGATGATCACACTCCAAATTCCTCTGTTATTGAAAATCAAATTGAATCTTCTCCTTTCTGAGTTTCTGCTGCAATATACTGTTTTATTTGGTTCATAAGTTATATAAGGAGTTGAATCTCACTGAACTCTTTAAATATGGATTCAAGATAATTGTCTTTCAGCTTTTGCAATAGAGGCTAGTAGAACTGTACCTCAGATGTACTAGTCTTTAAGGAAAATACATACAGTAATGAGAATAAGCATTAAGGAATTAAGCCAAATCTTATTGTCTACATTTTATGCTTAAGTTTATTTATTATTGCTTGCACGACATCTTTCGTAATGAAAATACCATGAGCAAAATGATGGTAAAGGGATAACTCTGACTCTCTTATTCCACAGTGAAGGAAACAATTTGAAATGTTTTAGTGAATGTACAAAGTCAAGAAAAGTTTCTTCCATATTGAATACTTTCCTTGCTACCCTTTTTGTGCTGAAATTTGCTTATAACTCTGAGATTATATGTATGGCAGAAAAACAGGAGTCAATATTAAGATACTTTAACAAAAGCTCTTCGTGCTACTCTCAAATCCATAAATATGCATTGCGTTTTTGATTGCTTAAATAGCTTCCTTAACAGAATGTAAAAGTGAAGCAGATAGTTCCATAAATTCCATTTATAGATATTACATTTATTTTTAAGATCAATTTGGCACTTGAATAATAGTTACGTTTGGCACATGCAACTGTCTCAGAGCAAATCATTTAATGAGTGAGTTTGCCTCGATGCCTTTGCAATAAGAGTTTTGCTTTCTTTACAGAAGATTACACCAACAATTTGAAAGTTACAAAGAGCAAGTACGAAAAATAGGTGAGGAATCCCGCCGTTATCAAGGAGAACACAAAGATGATGCACCCACGTGTGGGATCTGTCACAAAACTAAGTTTGCTGATGGTTGTGGCCATTTATGCTCTTACTGCCAGACAAAGTTTTGTGCCAGATGCGGAGGCCGTGTTTCTCTACGATCAAACAATGTAAGTTTTCAATTGTGTCTAATGAATCATGACTGACTAGTTCAATCTACTTATGCAGACTTCTGCTACTGATTTGTTACATGATTTTCTATCTTTCTGTCTCTTTTCTACTCTACCCCCTCAACCTCTTGTATTTCCTTTTATTTGTCCATGCTCTATGTTTGTTTTTAGAACTCCTCACTCTGTATTTTGGAGGGGGGAGGTATGACAGGATGGGAAGTCAATTTCTTATAAATGAGTTAGGAATCCTGTTAAGGAATTAAACATGGATGAGGTGTCATTTCTCTGAACTTGTCTTTACTTTGTTTTGTTTTGTTTTATTCATTTATTACACTTCTGTGGCTGTCCATTTTATAGACATAAGTCTGGGCATCCCACAGCAACAGTGATAAGAAGAAGAAAGAAACAGTTAAACCAAACATCTCTATAACAGTTCCCAATGCCATAAAGCACCGTTTCCCAATACTTACAACTACTGGATTCCAGTCTCACCTGATTCCAATATTTGGAAAGGAAGATAGCTTTTTAAGGTCTTTTGGAAGACTGGCAGGATCTTGGGGAAGGGGACTCCACAGGATTGGGGCTGCTGCTTGAGCAACAGTATCTAAAGGAATAGTCTATTGACATTGTAAAATGTAAAAATAAAAGGTAAGAGTAAACATGAGTGGGGATGGTTAAGGCAAGCACCCCCTTCTTGTAAGCTTAAATGCCTCATTCATGCTAAAATTTTGCAAAGGACAAGTTAAAATGTTTTTTTTTTCCCCATCTGTTGATGGCTTTGCTTTTATTTTTCTAAATGTTTTGTAGGTTTTGATTCATGCATGCTGGAGCTTTTTCTTTATTGTTTCACTACAGTGCCTTATTACTGTCTATAAACAATTTCTACACTAAATTTCATACACTGTGTTTAATGGGAAAATATTTCCTCCAGTTACTTCTAGGGACCTGTATTTCTTCCTAGATGTAACTATTTGGTAGAAACAGCTACATAACTCAAGAGCTGCAATTGGAGATGACACAGTCCGTTGTGTGTTTGGAGAGACCTCTTTTTAATCCACACAGATCCCGCTGTGTTTTTCCTCTTTGGTCAGTTTAATTATAGAGCAAGCAAAGAAGGAATACAGAAAGAGAAACAAAAATGTTTATCATATGCTGGTGCTTTCCACCTAACAATGGCAAAAGAACTTGTCTCACTATAATATACTGTAAATTTAGATGCTTTGTATACCTGCATATAAACTACAAGTAATACTTTAATTGCATCATTGTGCAAGATTTTAACAGTTTGGCTGGTATTTCATCAGTTCCAGCTTTGCTCTTAATTATATTTTCTAGGGCTGTTTAATTTAACTTTCCAGAATGTCTGGCTCTACTTCAGCAAATCTACATACTTACTGATGCTACATCTTTTTGTTTTACAATTACAATTCTTTTGTAATTCATTGTTTAGCAAACAAAAGCACAAACCTGATGAGATATTTTTAACAATATCAATCAATGCTTCATATCTGCGTATTGATCAATTTTTAACACATTTCCATATTTTTAACAATGCTGCATATCTACATTTCAGTGACACTTATTTGCATATTTTTAACAATATCAGTCAATGCTGCAAATCTGCATGTTCAGTGGAGATAATTCATTTAATTTAGCCAATAAATATTGAGTCATTGTTTAACATTTCACAGTTAGTGTTCTGGAGTGAGTTTGCATTTCTGATACGAAAGAAATAAGAATACAAAAAAGGACTACAAAATAGAGAAGTAATTGAAAATGAAGCAGCAAAGTGCTCTGGTATTTTAGAATTCAAACAGACACTACCCTGCCATATAACATCCCAGACTTAACCATTGTTAATAAGAAAAACAAAAAATGTCTGGATAGTGGATATCACAGTACCCAGAGAAAGCAGAAGGGAAAAGAAAAATTAGAGAAAATAACAAAATGCAAGGACCTGAAAATGGAAGTAGAAAAATTGTGGCAAATAAAATAAAATTAGTAATAGTAATAGTAATAGGTACATTAGGCATAATTCCAAACCAGGTGGTACAAGTGTTTGAACGTAATTGGCATTATCAAAATCAGTCAATTGCAAAAGGCAGCTTTACTTGGAATAGCTTATATCCTTCAATGATACCTCTAACACCATCAAATATAAACATTTGATACATGGTTAAAAATGCCAAATCCAATATAATCATCTGGCTGACTGTGTAGCCAATCACAATAATAAATTCCTGGACCCTCAATCAGGAGACAAAGCTCTAGTGATAAAAAAAACCCTGATTGCATTTGAGTGAACTTTTAGTCTTTTCTTTTTTCACCATTAGTCTCTCATGGAACTCCGTAAAGGTCTCATAGAATCCCACAGGTCCATGGGAGGCCCAGTTTTGAAAAAACTGCTCTAGATCACAATGTAAAAATCATTTTTTGGATAATTATACTTTATTTTTCCGTTTAAATTAAAGGTTTAGGAACTTTATTTCTATTAAATTACTACGCGAAACAGCTTTTCACACTAATCCAATGTGGTGTGAATTACACTGAAACGAACAAATCACTAGATTTGTTCTAGACTTATCCTTAAACTGTTTGAATGCTCCTTATTCAACACCACTTATGTAGTCACAGTAACACTTTAACTTCTGAGATTAATAGTATATCGTGTAGTCTGTTTCGAAGTATACCACAGTGCACCACACACTCTGGGTCATGAGGAAAGAGATTTTATGAGGTTTCTAATCATGGTGAATTGAATTTTACATGAGTATAACAGGTTGAAAATGCAGAGTAGAGGGAATACAGCAACATTTTTACTATATCTTGTTTTTTATTATTTGCGCTTGTTTTTGTTTATAATGTATACTTCGTTCTACTATATGTGCTTTCACCTTGCTGACTCATTTTGCTGTTAGGTGTGTTTTGCACAGGGAAGTTTGCTCATTGACTGTTTAAAGGTACAGTGGTTTAATAAGTACACGGGACCATGCTACCCTTTCAGAAAGTTATGAATATCCATAACTATAAACTTTCCTCAGCTGCTCAATGTTTTATCTCCTTCTTTCACTTAGTTATGGCATGTCTATGATATTAAGCAACTTGGTCAGAAAAGGTGTGGCTCTAAGCTAATGAGATATCTTCTTTGTTTGTGTCAGAAGCATCTACAAACTGTAGACATACAACATTTAAGTAAAATAGGCATTAATAGAGCATATTTAAAGTATGTTAAATATATAGGATTAAAACTGAATGACATTCACCCAATATTGGGCCACCTGAGGTCTTTCTCTGTGTAAATTGAAGGATATCCTTGTTAATACAAAAGAAGAGTGTTTCCTAAGTAAAGAAGGAAGGATTTCTGGAATGTTTTCAACAACTAGAGATTGTCTGCTCCATATTGCTATCTTTCTGTGCTGATAAAAATATATGGATATGCTCATAAAATGGAATATTTCTAACAGTGAACATATTAAAACAAGGACAAATTTTTAGAAGTGAATTTAGAATGCTCTTGATGGTTAAATTTTTTAATCTGTGCCAGAAAAATATTTTCAAATTACAGCACCATCAAAGGCATTTATTGCAGTTGCTGACTTTGATATGATCTTAAACAGGTTTACAATTTGACTCTCTTGATCAGCCTTCTGTATCCTGATGCCCATCAGATGAACTGGCCATCTGGCTGGGATTTGTGTGGAAACAAGTTTGGGAAGAGTGCTATTAATTTTGCCAACTTTGTGGAATAGGAAAGCAGAATATCTACCTTAGCCACTATGAATAAAAAAGTCCTACCCTGATATCAGGATAGAATACTCAAAATGTTCCTCAGGGCTGCTGCAGAATAATTGGCAACTTATAAATGTTGCATTTAGGGTGGAGATTAATGGATAAATTATACTAATAACAGTTCTGTGCTGGGTAAGAAATTCAGTTTAGACATCCTTACCATGCTTAGGCTGTGTCCCCTGCTTGTGGTCCTGAAGGCATTTCAAAAACAGCATGATATGCTAGGCTCTTAAATCTTAGTTTGTGGTTCCAGAAATATTGTATAACCCAAAGTTAAAGTCACTTTGATGCTTGTCTGGAATAACTACCAGTTCTTCCTCCTCTATGCAAAAACTTGTTTCAGAATTTTCTGACTTTCAGTTCTGCACCTTTCCCAATTTTCAGGAATTATATGCAGGGCCAGGGATTATAAAGGGAAAACTGTTAAAAATTGTATTTTACATATGGCATGGCTTTTTGAATCCTTGGTAGGCTATTAAAATTGACGTGCTGAATCCAGATGTATCAATTCTGCTTGCGACTGTTTTCATTTCTGCTAAAAAGTCTTCAAGGTATTTGTGGAAAAAAATACTTTCTGTGAAAAGAAACTGTAGATATTTTCATTTAAAATGTATTTCATTTTCAGTAAATTTTGCTTTTATAGAAACATTGGAATTGCTTTATTTATATCTGCCTATTAATGTTTCCCTCCTCTTCCCCCCCTCCTCTTTTCTTTATATATTTCTTCTTTCTCTGCTTCCGTGGATGCTTTCCCAAAGGAGGACAAAGTGGTTAGAATCCATGCTTCTTCATATATTATTATAATGTTACTAAATATATTTTGAAACAAGTTATTATGAAATGCAGATTGGTTATTCAATGAAAAAACAGACCCCAGGTTACATGCTAATTCTAAAATCCAGCTATTTAAACAAAGGATATATTCAGAAAATTTAAAAGACTTTAAATGTCTTTGGTATTAAAACTGACAGTATTATTTATGCGGGGCAGTATTACTTTTGGAAACAGAAAACTTAATTATGATATTTTGGTTTTTTGCCTGGAAAATCAGTGAAATTAATTCATACATTGATTCATAAAATGCATTGATAACTTGTTTTTGAATTGCAACTTTAGTTTTTTTTAATAGCATTGATGTACACGTGCATTATATTATGAAATCAAACATCAGATGCAATCAGAGTTAATAATGCTTTAGTCAAAATTATGAAATAATTACCTCAGAAACTCTGCCCCTTTTGTACATGTAATGTATGTGATGTCATGATACACATGCAAAAACAACTGGCACAACACTTATTTTGTCATGCCCTTCTCGCATGCCTCTGTGTAGCACTTAAGTTTTGAAATTGTTAGTCTTAAGTATGAAATTTTTTGGTGCATTTTCTCAGAAATCCAGTTAATAATAATTAACAGATACTGCTTTTCAATGCATTATTATATACTCCTGACATTCTACTATCTCTAAAAATAATGTAGCATGCATTTTTTTATTATGGAAATTAATTCCACATTCCCCCTTGAATAATACTACACGAGAAGATTGAAAATGATAGACACTGGTAACACTGGTAATGTTATCTAGTTTGGGTAATGCAATGTCTGCAAGAAAACAACCAAGCTCAGAAGGCACCAAGGACCCGTAATTTCATCCTTGAGCTACTAAGATTTTCCTTTATTGGTAGCTTTAGAGATGACTTAGTAGTAACACTTAGAGCAGGGGTGTCCAACTTTGGCAACTTTTTAAGACTTGTGGAGTTCAACTCCCAGTATTCCCCAGGCAATATGGCTGGCTGGGGATAGATTAGATAGATAGATTAAGGCAATGCAAGGCTTAGTGCACCTATTTTATTTGTTTACCTGCTAAACTGTGGATATAACTGTTATTTGACAGTTAGCTAAAAAAATATATGAACAATTGGGGAGGAGGATTCTGGGAACAGGTGTCCCTTCTCTGTGTTAAAAGATCTCAGCCAACCCCCACCCCACCCCCAATATCTATGGGTGATAACTTGAAGAATTCTGCTGTTTATACAGGCTTGAAATTCTGGATATTGTCATTCCAATGAATCTGAAAAGTAATCAATGCACTTTCTCTTTGATCAAATTTCAATGTAGTCAATGTTATTCATATCAGGACAATTAGTAACTATCAATGTTTCATGTTTTTAAACTCTATATTTTGGGCAAATATTGAAACTGAAGTTTACCTTTGCATCATGTAGACCATTCGTATGTAATTCTGGATATTGGCAATGAAATACCAATATGTATGAATTGGTCATGTATTTAAATTTGAAATAGGGGAAAAGTCTACTGTATCTATAGATTGATACTTAATAGAAAATAATTTCTATTTATCCCCTAGCAACTTATTTTTCAAGTATATTTATTTAGAAGTAGATTGACAAGCCAACAGTTTAAGAAAATAAATAATATGCTTCATCATTAATGAATTTTACAGCTAAAGCCAGGTGTAAAATGCTCAGCCTGAATAAGATTGGATTGCCTGGACCAGTCAAGTTTTAATGTCCTTTACTTTGGGAAATACATCTTTAATATTCAAAGGCATTACCCAAGTTAGAAAAGCTTTAGAGAGTCAGTCAATATAGTAGACATTGTGTTGTAGAGGGATAGAGACTGAGTGAAGACATGTATACATGACCCTTCCTAAGAATGTGCCAGAACATTCTGTCCTATATTCAGAACTTGTCATCGACTTTGTCCTTCACCAATTTTCCTACTCTTTCATTATAAACTATCTCATCATTTATGCTTTTAGGTTAGTTCCTTTGCTGTATATAACCATGCATGGATTTTATGCATCAGTTATATATTTGAAACATTATTTTTTATAACCCAAATACTCATTACGGGTAGTCCTGAACTTATGGCTACAATTGAGCCCCACATTTCTGTTGCTAGGTAAGATAGTTGTTATAAGTGAGTTTTGCCCCATTTTATGACTTTTCTTGCCACATTTGTTAAGTGAATCACTGCAGTTGTTAATAACAACAGATTGTTAAATGCATCTGGCTTCCCCATTGACTTTTACTTGTCAGAAAGTTGCAAAAGGTAATCACATGACACTGGAACACTGCAACCATCAAATACAGTCCAGTTGCCAAGCACCTGAATTTTGATCACGTGACCATGGGATGCTGAACAGTCGTAAGTGTGAAAAATGGTCATAAGTTACTTTTTTCAGTGTCATAACTTTGAACGGTCACTAAATTAATTGTTGTAAGTCAAGGACTACCTCTACTCTCATTTATTTGTATCATTTAACTTCCTCTTAGAGTATCCTCCACTTACAACTGGATCTGTTTTTCTTTTCTTTAATTTCATTAATTTATGCCAGTTATCCATATTCTGCTCTAGCACTGCAATCTTCCAGATGTCCTGAATGTCAATGAGTTGGTCTACTAATAGTGAACGTCACCATTCATCATAGCATTAGCCAAGCCTATCTCATATTGTTTTTAACAGTATAAAATATAGGTTGGTTTACCAGCCTTAATTGCACCTATACTACCTGAAGCATTATTTATTAGTGGTAGGAAGTGTTGATATATTTGGGCACAATTTCGTCAATATACCATAAGCACAACCAAAATAGCAAATAGTTTGCTATTTTATGCAAACTGTGATTACTAATCCAAGGACTATTTACTATGATCTCATTAAACTAATTAAGAAGTACTTGCAGCTTCAGGATTATATGTTTTTAGGATACTTATATATTCAGGATACTCAACCCAAATAAGAAATATTGGGTAATTTACCTGAGCCATAGTAATACATCTGTAATTTGTGCATATACAGGAGTGGCCAAAATTGTGGAAACCTTTTGGGGAAAGTGTATTTTTGAAGTTTGATGGTTAATAACACCACTTTTTTTTGAGTTTCAAGATAATCATATTCCACTGCTGGAATGGCCTGGGAATAGTCCAGACCTTAACCCAATTGAAAATCTATGGAGCCGACTAAAGAAACTTGTTAGTCAGAAGCAACCCAGCAATAAAACCCAGTTAATAGAAGCAGTCATTCAATCTTGGTTTCACATTATAACAGCTGCAGAACTAAAAGACTTGGTTCACTCCATAGGAAGACGTTGCAAGGTCGTAATTCATGCTAAAGGTTACCCAACTAAGTATTAACTGACATGATAATTTTTGTATATCTTGTTTTTTCTATGGTAATAATTTTTGTATATCTTGATTCTTCTACGTGTTTCACTTTTCTTTTTATACTGTAACTGCTATTCTAATAGCAAATCCTTCATAAAAATTATTGTATTACATTCTTGATTAAATTATCTTTCCATTGATATATAATTTTATGGTGCTACTCCAAAAAAAAAAAAGTGGTGTTATTAGCTAGTTTTGGAAAGTACACTTTTCCCAAAAGGTTTCCACAATTTTGACCATTACTGTATGGTCTTGATTCAGTTCCTTCAGCCGATATGTAGTATAAGCACCACTTCTATATCTATTTCTTTTTTTAATTTTGCTATGAAGAACTGTATGGGGTTTGCACTGGTAGCACTGCTGGCTAAAAATACTATGATTTTTTTTTCTTTTTCACAATAAGATACCCTGATTTAAAAAACAAGCAAACACTTCCAGAAAACAAATGATTTTTAGGACTAGAAATCGGATTCTTTCTTCCCTCTCTTTTTCTTTTTTATTACACAGAATTTTAATCCTTATCCGGGATTAAGATGCTATTTTAGCACTTGTGTGTCCTAGATAAAAGATACACACTCTAGTACATTTTATACATTTTTCTATCCCTGTTATGTTTTGTTGGTACTCTTATAAGTTTAGTATTAATGCTTAATAGAGCTGTGCATAGCCTTAGAAATACTTGTAGCATGCAAGACCTGATTTGAACTGCCTTTTTCAAAATATAAAAGTAACTGAATCTTTGGTGAATCTCATGAGGCTGCTTCAGAGGTTACTTGTGGTTGTTTCCAATTATACTATATGTCAGTGATTTAGTATTTTGGAAAGAAGGTACTTCATACACATTCCTATGTGTTAAAAGTATATCTTGGAGTATTTTACAAAGCCTAGTATTTAACTTTTGTTGTCATCATTACATCTTCTACAGATATTCAGACAAGATCTAGCAAAATCTTTGATGCATTCGTACATTTCATATACAGTTTATTGACAGATCTATAGTATCAGGAGATACTACAGACTGCTTCATATTACCTATTCTTGCTTTTTAAAAAGGCATTTGAATAAACATTGGGTGAAAAAGTGGTCACATGCCCTACATCTAATGTAGGGCATGTGATCCCTATGCAGATTAGATTCCTGGGTAAAATGCTAAGAACCTGCTGTTAGGTCACTATAAAATTCTAGATGGACCAATGTCTTATTCAGTGTAGTTCCTATGTTCTTCACCCTATACCAGAGCATCAAAGATCAAGTCGGAGAAACTGGAAGCGTCATGGCGAGACCGGCTGGAAAAATAGTAGGCTCTGATGAGCTCCACGAAAATCCAGCCGGACAAACCACTGTCGGGGGCGGGGGAGGCGGGGGTGTATTCAGACCGGAACAGTTCTGTAGGGATGGTGAAGAGGAACAGGCAAGTTCCTTGAAAGGTCAGAGGCTGCTCTTCGAACCGGCGGAGGGGATGGCGACCATTGAAAGTTGGACTAAGTTTTTTGTGCAGGAGCGGTGTCTGAACAGAGTGCTGGTACCGGGTGAGTGATTGGCCAACTCACAGGTAAAAAATAAAAATTTTAATAACTTTAGAAGGTGCCCCGGAGCGGAAATGAGCATCTAATTGGCACTTGGGAAAGTTAATGGAGGGAGAAGAACAAAGAGGAGGTTAAAATACCAAAGCCCAAGAAAGAAAATTTTATAACTGGATTTAAAATTGGATTTGGAGAAATTAAAAATAATAAAAGAAAAAGAAACCTGAGGGAAAGTACATTTTGTGGATTAAAAATATATTTGGATAGTTTTTACATTTGAAGGAGAAGAACAAAGAGGAAGTTAAAATACCAAAGCTCAAGAAAGAAAAGTTTATAAGTGGATTTAAAATTTAATATGGAGAAACAAAAAAATAATAAAAGAGAAAGAAACCTGAGGAAAAGTACTCTTTATGTGGATTCAAAATATTTTTGACAAGTTTGATACTTAGTTGCTCTGAGAATATTGTGGATTTGAGAGAGACATCTGCTGGTAGAAAGAGAGAACTGCAATCTTGGTTGGAAGATTAAAGAGAAAATAACAGCTGTGACCTAGACTAATAAAAGATAATTCAGAAACTGAGAACTTTAAAGGAGTATTTGTTTTTCTGCACTGCTTGGTTTTGACTTTCAATGGTTGTGGAAGATAATAAAGCTTTAACTTGGAGTGAATTGGATAAAAATTCAAATTGGATACTTTGGAATTAAAAAGAGACTATATGGACTTTAAAATTTTAATTAAATATAAATAAAAAGTTTTAACGATTTTTTAAAATTGACAATATGGAATCATGGATGTGTGAGGAATTAATTAAGATGTTTAAAAACATGCGTGAATCACTAAAGGGTAATAAAAAGTCAGAAATTTTGCTGGAACAAACAGAACAGGAAAAAGAGAGCATAAATGAGGAGCAAGAAAAAAATATTGAGGGAAAAGGAATTGAAGGCAAAAAGCAGTTAGATGATTTCACTGGGATTAACAGTGGCAAAAAAAGAGTGGATGGGGGAATATCCCCCCAAAAAGAATCAATCAAAGGGAAAAGAAGGAAAGAGTGGAAAGAGATTACTCGAGTAATATATCTAAAAGTGAGAAAAAGGATTCAGGAGAAAAGATACAATAAACACAAAAATAAAAAAAGGAAGAGTTAAAAGAACAGGATAAAAGGAGGAAATTATTAAGAAGTGGAATTTTGGAGAGACCAAGAGAAAATGGCTAAAGAGGGGAAGAATAGTGGAAAGGAGGAAGGGAAATAAGATATATATTAGTAGATTTAAGGGAACTGTATTAATATTATTAATTGTGGGTCAAATAAGTCAAAGGGTTTTAATGTTAGAAGTGAATATGATGGTGTATATTGCTTATAGCAAAATAGAATAGCCGATGAAATATGAAATGGCAATGGGGTTTAATTATGAAGACAAGTTAAATTAAGAGACAAAATTGAAATGTTAAAAAGTGGGATGGGGATTTTGAAATATATATACTGTAAATGAAGAAATAAGATAATTAATTGATGTTATTGTAAGAAATTAGGAATTAAGGGCGGATAGTGATTCTGTTTATGTATTATGTATTAAGAGATTAAGATAAGATGTGGATGGTTAATTAAGTTGAAGGGTTTCAGTGTAAGAATTGAATATGATGATATATATTGTGTATAGTTAAAAAGTGGGATGGAGATTTTGAGAAATATATTTTGCAAATGGAGAAATAAGATAATTAATTGATGTTATTGTAAGAAATTAAGAACTAAAGGGTGGATAGTGATACTATTATGTATTATGTATTAAGAAGAGATTAAGATAAGATAAAGAAATATCGAAAAAGAATATTATGGCCGAAATTGGAAATATGTAAAATGTACTGGGGGGGGGGGAGAGAGAGAGATGAAATAACAAGATATGGTGAAAAATGATGAATTTGTGATAAAGAATTATATAAAAGGGATGAATTTGGAAAAAGCGGGAAGATTGGAATAGATTATAAAAATTAAGATATAGAAGATGTATAAAATGTGACCCGGTCAACACTCTGTTCATAAAATACGTATGATGAAAGAAAATTTTTAATAAAACCTGTTTACAAAAAAAGGTCAAGTATTGGGTTAATGCATCATGCTAGGCCATAATGTGATTTTTTTCCCCATAGCATATGGTGTGGCCCAATCCCCATTTGCAGCTTGTCAAACAGTGCTGATGCAAATCACAATCTTTGTAACCTGAGATCACACCAACAATGTGAAATGACAAAATAACCAAATGTTATGGTGCTATTTTTTTAGGTTTCTTTGTCTGACCTTCTCCCCACCCATTACCCCATTTAAAATTAATGATGGGATTAGGAAACAGAGCCACATTTAACTAGTTCTCTGAACTAAAAATACAGAGGTCTTAGATATTTTTGGAACAGATTTTAGATAAAAACATGCACATTGTGTATGAGCAGTATTAAGTTGAACATCAAGCAAAGTGATGTTAATGCTACATCACCAATAAGCTTTTGAAAGCTGTAGCTATTAGTCCAAACGGCTTTTAGATTTTTCTTTCAAGAAGCATTACATCCTCACTACTGTATAGTTAGCAGGGGAATTAAAAGATTTGATGATGTATCCTTGTGATGGGTATCTACTAAGAAGAATAAAGAATTTTTGGTCATGCACAGCATGTAGATGGCCAGAAAATTTACTTGTGCTTTGCACCATACTAGAACTTATGGCAAATCGTAGGCATTATATGGCTATTTCAATGATAACTACTCTTGAGTCAGACCGCTGTGGAAGTAATAGCATTGTTGTTGACTTTCTAATGAAATTTAACATATGTACAGTGCCTTTCAAAGTAATAGATACCAGTTCAAAACTATAATTAGAGCAAAATGTAAAATACCAGAATAACCCAAGAGGGACAATAAGCATGGTTCAAGCTGTCTATGATGATGGAATTGGTAGGATGAGAAAAGTTCTTGTAAGGAGAACATAAAAGTAAGTTATAGGAGGTTGAATAAAATACAATTACTGCCCTCTAGGACTGATAAACTTTTGAAACTAACAACAGTTACAATAGGGGGCAGTCACATCAGAAAAACTAGATATTCTATATAATGTAGAGTTGAAGAATTGCAAAGGAGTATTAGATTTAAAGATACAGGATAGGCAGTCATGGCTGAACATCAATTGCTGGAACAGAAATCACAACATAGACCTGAACAACAACAATATCCCATGATAATGTAGCAAATATTTCCCTAGAAGAATTTGGCAGGCAAAATAATTACAAAAAATCCAAATAATTTCAGTAGGGAGGAACGCTACCTACTAGAGTACATGTGCCAGTCAGTGATTGTGTGTGTGTTCCACTTTGTTGAAGGTAGAGTATATATAAACACATGACATTTGTTGCCAAGTTGAATTTCCTGTCTGTTTTGAAGAAGCTAGCAACATGACTAGAGAATGTCAGTGCTTGATTGGTTGACTAATGTGGCATAAACCAGAATCCATGTCACCCATGAATAAATAAACGCTGCAATTTAACTTGTACTCTGAATTAACCTGAAAAAAAATGAAAGACAGTATTCAAATTTAATGCAGATTATATACAACCAATATATATTTGTGTTATCTAATGTCAAGCCTCTTCCGAAAATGTTGCCAAGAAAGCTACAGGGACTTGTCCACAATGTCCAGGCACTTGTCAGGAATCAAGGCTTACTTGAAAGCATATATATATATATATATATATATATATATATATATATATATATATATAAAATTTATTTGTTTTTTTTATGTTTCATGTTTCATGTTTCATGTTTCATGTTTTATTGGATTTTCTGAATTATCAGATGCTTGAATGGCATGTGTCTGAATAGCAATAACTTACACTGAGTTTTTAAACTGCAAAGGAATACAAATGTTCCTTACTTAATGATGTGCAAAGGAATATATGAGTGACCATGGAGAAAGAGAGTAGGAGATAACTGCATAGGATACACTTGTACAAGACAGACAGGAACCCACAGTTCTTTAATGGTCAGAGAAAGAAACTTTGAAAAGACCCACCCTAATGGATTAAGTAGTTAAAAGTGGAGGTGGGAATTTTGTGTCTTCAGATTTGCAAGATTCTGTTAATGCAGACTTTCAATAAAGTACAGTTAATCCATCTTGTCATGTTTCCTGTCTGGTCTACCTGGGAAGACTGACAGGTAGTAACTAGGACTGGCAATTCTATTTCTAAGCAACGCCGTCATAAAGTGCCAGATCACAAGCCTATGCTAACATTACAGTGACGATTGTAATAGTTCTGGTTGCTGGTTGGTGCAAGGTTGTGTGATCACCATTCCCAACTTCCCCATTGACGTTGCGTGTTGGAAGTGACAGTGAAAGTTGCAAATGGGAATCACATGACTGCATGACAATGCAGCTATGGTAATTGTGAGCTGGTTGCCAAGTGGCAAGTGCCCCACCAACTGCAGGACTCTCTGACAGCCTCAACTACGAGGAACAGTTGTAAATCTCCAGTGTCGTTGTACCTTCAAACAATTGTTGAATACTGGTTGCTGAATGAGAACTACCTAGAGTTAAACCGGGGCGCACAACATTTTAATACAAATAATAAATTATATTATTTATACAATAATTCCCACAATGCATTTTTATTTTCTTGGACAAAGGACCACAAAATCACAAATCAAAATACACTAACTAGTATAGCAGGTGTTTTGAAGCGCCAGGAAAACAGAAATGAATCCAGAAATCACATCATGTATTGAACTTTACCCACCCTATCTAATCACCACTGGTGTTAAGAGACATGATAGATGGTCAGAGTTAGTCAATTACTTTTTATATTGGCAGAAACATTCTCAACACTTGCAATACCCATTGACATTGTTGGTCTAGTAATGATTAAATCATCAAATTTAAAAAGTGTTGATGAAAATAAGAAATTTGTCAGGCAGTGGAAAACCTTTTCTCTCCAGGCATTAACCCCTTATTCAGAAACAGGTTTAATGAGCAGAAGACGCACGGATATGATACTGCTCGATTAGTTTATTACAGACAAGACTAAAACCATAGAAAAGTTCTTATCTGCTGAAGTACATAGAAATCAAAGCTTATTTGTTGGTCTGTATGTTACATGCTAGGTCTTTTCCTTCCATCTTCCTGAAACAATAAATATTTGGCTCTTTTCTTCCTGGCCTTGAGAGATACCTGGTCTAAATTAACTTTAGACTACAAACCACTGATTCCTATCTTACTGGCGTCGTACCCTGCAAATATTTTTTAAGTTTCTTTTGAAGGGGTGTATTAAACTTAATAGTTATTATTTTAATCTGCCGCTGAGTAGCAGCTCAATATAGCAAAGACAAGTAATTGTTAGATTCCAATTTTTCTCCTTAATTCTCATACCCAGGGACAATGATACATTTTTCATATTCTCAATTTATGGTATAAAAAATGATTTAAAAACTTATGCAAGTTTGAAATGAAATCATTGAAAAACCACAGGCATCCAGTAGTTCTGCTCCTATACTTCTATAATGGCTATTCATCTTATTTCTAATCTCAGAGGACATGATTTTCCAAAGAATAGATGCCACAGTAGAAAGCTGACATTGCTTAGCCAACAGTATCTAGAGCATGTTCCTTCTGCCAGATTAATAGGATGGATAAACACAATTGGAGAGTAACCTGGACTTTAATAGTAACAACTAGCATACTGGTAAGAAGCGCACTGAAAGCCAATACAGATCATGGAATGGCAGTGTCTGCATTCAGCACTGGAGGCAGAGAATAATAATTTAAAATTATAATAAAATATATAAATTATAATTAAATAATTAATTACAATTAATTATTAATTATTTAATTAATAATTAATTTAAATTATTGTAATTTTTAATAATTAAAAAGTTGGCATTGCTTCTAGGCACATTTCATTTCTTTCTATCCCACTGTAGTTACTGATCAAAAAAAAGCTTTGCAGATTTTAATAGTATTTCAGTACAATTGAGAATCATTTTCTTTCATCATATATAAATGAGCCATTAATGCTTCCACTTAGTATTAGTACAAGCTCTCCCAAAATGACATGAAATGTTTTCGAAATACAGGTTCTTCTGAGTTCGGTGGTTTATTTTTATTGACATAGTTTAGGCCTATGAATTATTTTGAAGGCTGGGAAAGTAAGAACATTCCTGGACAAAAAGAGATGAAATTGACCGTTCAGCCCATCTCAAACATTATAGTTATTCTACCCGAATACTACAATAGATTACAGTAAAGTCAAAGCCAGCTTCAATCAGGTTTTGGCACTCTGAATGTGGTTGAAAAGATCAATTATTCAATAAAAGCACTCTCTGTGTAATGTATTTGTCAATTTGTCTAAGAATGTCAGGGAAATAATGAGAAACCATAAGTTACAGAACACACTGATCTCATATTTAAAAAAAAATTACGCCTCCCAGCTCCTAGCTGACACTTAATATTGCAGAAAGGCAGGAAAGTTCAGACTTTTGATATAAAAGAATTCAGAGAATTGAAGTGGTAGTACCGTTTCACTAGAAATCAGTTAAACACTGATGTAAAAGGTTTTGGTGTATACGTGTCAATAGGATGGATCAACTGAAATGCATGTGAATAAAGAGAGTGTTAATGTGGTAGACCAGACATTCTACATGGAAATAATATATCTCAGTGTGGGATGAAATAAGCACTGCAAATAATAATAGTTTTCACTGTTCTGTACTTCCTACAATAATATTATGTAGTGAAATTGCATATTCAAAGCAGGTGATACGCAAGACGGGAGAAGCTAGGCTTTTTTTTAATTAAGAATTTCTAGAAAGGCATTTTGTTTTCATTTGCAGTACAAATAACTTGTTCTTAAATTATCAGTGGCTCTGGTGATATGACTAATACTTGGAAAAACAGGAACAATGTATTTCTAGGTAAGTGGGAAAACAAAGCATCTAAAACTTTTATGTAAGATGTTGTCTTCCCACATCTTTTCTCACTTTTTGCATCTTCCTTGGAACAAATAAAAGATGTCTTGCTCCCTTTTAGAGCTTTCATCTCGTGTCAGCATTTCATCTCTGATATTCTGTGACAGCTGCCCTCTATATCCTTTGAGTTTCTTAGGTAAAAAACTTTATAGGAGTAAGAGTTTTATTTTCTTGGTGCCCATGAATGAATCCCAGACTTTAGACAGTCTCTAGTCTGAGTTACTTGAACTGTGACTTTGGTCTTAGACCTCAAGTTGCCTTTTCTAATAAGTCTGTTGAAGAAGATCAGTGTGGATTAGATCCACTTGCGTCTAGTTCATGCCATTATATATTACTATATATTATTACTTAGTAATTTTAAATATTTAAAATTAGTAATGACCGCAATGCAGACTTTCACTGAGGATTTAAAACTTAGTGAACTTCCTTTGGAGCAAGTTTCCTTTGAGGACCCACAGATGAAATGCATTTTTGTGAGGTCTTTTATTGGTCCTCTCTACCCCCAATTACTTCTCTATATGGAAAAAACATCAGTAGCTGCTAAATTGTTATGTTTCTATGCATTTCTATACCTACCACCAAGTCCTGTTCTGTTACCTCAGCATGACGGGTCCCATCAGCTAAACAATGCCGGCTGGCGGGCCTGCGGGGGAGGGCCTTCTCTGTGGCTGCCCTAGCTCTCTGGAACCAGTTACCTCCTGAGGCCGGGACCATCCCCACCCTATTGGCCTTCTGAAAAGCGGTGAAGACCTGGCTTTTCTGGCAGGCCTGGGGCCGTTGATCTCGCTCTTGCGATCCGGCGAGATCCGGCCATGAATGGTGTGAATGAGTTTTAATGTTTTTAATTCTTAAATGTTTTTTTTAATAATGATTTTAAATGCATTGTGAACCACCCTGAGTCTTCGGAGAGGGGCGGCATACAAATTGAATTAAATAAATAAATAAATGTGGAGGATGGGAGAGCTGGGTAGCATGGGCAAAGAATGTCAAGAGTATATACCGAGAGTATATATTCCCAGCAGGATCACCCAAGGTGTGAAAGTCATCAAAGCTGCCCAACTACATCTAGCAGGCAGCTGTATTGGACAGCAGTGATTGACATTGGTAAAGGCATCAATTCACACTGTGCTGGGAGACGGCAATAGGAATCCACTCCTGAATGTTTAACAAGAAAACCCTCATGAATAGAAAATATATAACAGGGATATCAAACTCGCAGCCCGTGGACCGGATGCGTCACGTGTTGGCCACGGCCACACCCAGTTTATCGAAGGGGGGGAAAGTCCTGATATGTCATGTGATGCCGCCATGATGACATGAGTTTGACACCACTGATATATAATGTTATTGAGGAAGAGCTGAGGATTTTGGTGTTTATGAATTGGCTCGATTAAAGCCTTCAGGACATTTAATTACTGAAGTTGCCATAAAAGTTAAAGGTTTCCCTGTCAGTCATGTCCAACTCTAGGGCATAGTGCTCATCTCCGTTTCTTGTCTGAAGACAATTTCCATGGTCATGTGGCCAGCATGGCTATACATCACAGGTGCACAGACTGCTATAGCCTTCCCACCAAAGTGGCATCTATTAATCTACTTGTATTTGTATGCTTTCAAATTGCTAGGTGAGCAGGAGCTGGGGCAAATAATGGGAGCTCATCCCATTGCACCTCATTGATTGAGAACCAGAGAAATTATAGAATGAATTTCAGTCATTAAAGATGTGTGTGAAAAAAAATTGACAGACATGAATTTCATGAAATGAAAGAGAAGAAGGAAAACTGGGTAATGCAGGAAACTCTGAAAATTGTGAAGAAGAGGAAAGAAGCCAAAGGCAAAAAGAAAAATCTCAGGAATTTAATGAAGAGTTGCAGTTAGAAAAGACAAGAAGTAGTATTACAACGATAACTGTAAAGACATTGAAGATGAAAACAGACATGGAAAAACAAGTAAGGTCTTTCAAAAGAGGTCTTTGAACTCTGAAGAAGTTTCCGACCTTTAATTGGTATGTTAAAAGATTCCACTTAACAGATAATAACTGATTCAGAGCAGATCAAAGGAAGATGGAAGGAGTATATTTAAACCCTGTATAGCAGAGATGTCAACCAGAGGTGGGTTTCAGCAGGTTCTGACAAGTTCTGAAAAACCGGTAGTGGAAATTTTGAGTAGTTCGGAGAACCGGTAGTAAAAATTCTGACTGGCCCCGCCCCCATCTATTCTCTGCTCCCAAGTCCCAGCTGATTGGGAGGAAATGGAGATTTTGCAGTATCCTTCCTTTGCCATGCCCACCAAGCCACGCCCACCAAGCCATGCCACACCCCACCAAGCCACACCCACAGAACCGGTAGTAAAAAAATTTGACACTGATGTCAACATTGAAAATACCTTAGAAGATTTCCCTACTTACCAGACTAGTGCAAAACGTGATAAAAAGTTATCAAAGAAAGCTACAGGAATTGATGAACTATTCACCGAAATATGGCTAACAACGGTAGAAGAATAAATGAAGGTTCTAATCAATGCCAGCAAATCTGGAGAACCACACAATTACCAGCTGATTGAAAGAGGTCAATATATATTCCAATGTCAAAGCAGAAGACTTAACAGAATGTGCAATCATACAGTATCCTTAATTTCACATGTTAGCGAAATAACGCAAATTGGAGCCCTACATGGAAAAAGAGGTGCCAGTTGCTCAAGCTGTTTTTAGAAAAGGTCAAGGAACATGAGACGTTATTGCTGATGCATGCTGGTTAACTGAGAAAGCTAAAGAATACCAAGAAGAAGTGGATATGTACTTCATCAATTATAGAAAGACCTTTGAATGTGTCGATCATGTCAAGCTGTGCAAAGTGCTCAGAGAAATGGGAATCCCAGAACATCTCTGTCCTCATGAGAAAATTATATTCAGGTCAGAAAGCCACAATACAGACAGAATATGGAAAAAACAAACCGATTTCAAGTTGGTGAAAGAGAGTAACAAGACTGCATACTCTCTACCCCTTGATTTATTCAGTGTATATGCTGAATATATATTTAATTTAATTTAATTAATTCAATTTATATGCTGCCCCTCTCCGAAGACTTCTTAAGAGAAGCTGGCTTGGAAGAAGATGCGCTTGGTTTAAAGTTGAAGGAAGAAACATTAATAATCTGTGCCATGCTGATGACACTATCCTAAGAGCCAAAAATGTAAAGGATTTGCAAACCCTAGTGATGGAAGTCAAAGGGCACAGTGAAAAAATTGGACTAAAATTAAATATAAAGAAGACCAAACTAATGACAACAGGTAGAACAATCAGCCTTAGAATTAGCAATGAAGACATCAAAAATTTGTCAGTTACATCTGGAAATTTGTCAGTTACATCTGGAAATTCTGCTATTAATAAATGCAACTGTTTTATACCCAGGTACATGAAATATACACTAAAACATTGTACACAGAACTACAATAATAAAGATTATTTCTCGGTTTAATTTATTTACAAAACAAAGGATGTTGCATAAGCATAATATTGCTACAGCATCAGCTTTATTTTTAAAATAGAGAATTTTTTGGGTTCTGGGTTCCATTTAATACTGAACTTGCAGGAGGATTTGAGAGGGGGGAAATCTATTGGCCAGGAAACAAAACAGGAATTTGGTGCCTGCTTTCACTTTTCCCCCATTTCAAAGGAACAGGCCAAGAAGATCCCAGCATAGTCAGTGGTGGACCTTGTGGAACAATTGATTTGATTAAGCTGCCGGTAGCTCATACTATAGTGGCAGGAGAGAGGGATTAGGGTTGGGAGACATATGCCATGGAATATGCCTCTCTTGGTCCTCACAAATCCAAGATGTTTAGTCCTTTGAAAACTCTAACCACATTGCATTTTAAGGAGCCTGGGGGCAGCATTAAGGGAGACTGGAGGGAAAAGTCTTCATTCTATCTTAATTACTTACCTCTCGGAGGACTCTTTAAACTGTAGAAGCTTTGAGTTTCCCACATCTTAAAATTACCTTGGAGTAATTTAAAGGTCTGGGGAAATGTGTGTTGTGAGGCTCATATCTCCTGAGCCAGTTTTTTTTTTTTAAAATAAACACTTAAATTATGAGGCAAGAAATACAAACGCAGTCCATTGTGATTGCTCCTGTTTCTTCTATCATTGCTCAATTCATCTAGTCTCTAAAGTCAGCAGATAGGGCTGTAGAACAGTTGGAATATTGAACTAGGCTACTGCATGAATTTTTATCTACTTTCAAATCTCAACAATCTCGCACTATGGCAGAAAAAAAAAATCCCAGTTTTTCCCTACCTTACAGGACAGCTTCTGTTTTATGTATTTTTGAAGTCCTTATATGTCGCCAAAAAAATCCCACACTTTATGAAAATAACAATTGCTCAGAAAGCAGTGCGATAAAAATAATAAGACAGTAAAGCCAGAAAAAAACAGAGTATTTTATAAGCTGCTATTGACTATGGTTGTGTATCACTGTATGTGAAATATTATGTCTAGAGAGGAAAAAAATGTCTTAATGTGTATGATTCCTGCCTAGCTCTACATCTACACATCAATTTTTAACAAGAGCCATAAAATACAGAGCTGGTGGTGGCAGGATATATTCCAGCTTTATTATCTACTTTCACTGAGTTTAGAATGCCTTATATTTAAGTACTGATTTTGCTATTTTAATGAGATAATTGTTATAAAGGTATCAGCCTGATTGGAAACAAAAATCACACTGTAATTTAGTGCAATATATTTTGTGAAACATACCAATTTTATTAATGAAGTAGATGGTCCATTCCTTGCCTGGATTTTAAAAAAATTATGGTGGGAATCAAATCTCTTTAGAGCGCTGTATTTGACATGTCTAATTTGATCATAGTGTCAGGGTTCTAAGTAATAGACCCATTGCAACTAAAACTCCGAGGCAGGTAGATTCCGCAAAGAATAGCTTTATTGGAAATATCAAATTGGCACATATCTGGTGAAAACCAACTCTGAAAGGTCCCGTGGTTTTCACCTAATTAAAAGTAAAATATTTCCTTTCAACCAGGGGTGAAATGCTCCCGGTTCGGAACGGATCATGCGATCCGGTAGCAATGGATGCAGGTGGTTCGGAAAACCGGTAGCAAAAATCCCCCCCGCACACACACACATACACAAGAGGCACACATGAGCCACACAATCATCAGAGGCTTTTTTTTTATTTTAAAAACATTTTTTCTACAACCTCTTTGGCTGAAAAAATGCTTTTAAAAATGCTTTTAAAAGAAAAAAAGCATTTTTTTCTTTTAAATAGCTCTGACGTTCCAAGCTGAGTTGCCTGATTAGCAGAGGTGTTTAAAAGAAAAAAGCTTCTGCCGATCAGGCAACTCGGCTTGGATTGTCGGAGGCATTTAAAAGAAAAAAAGCCTCTGCCGATCAGGCAATTCAGCTGGGATTGTCAGAGCCTTTTGAAAGCATTTTTTTACAACCGCTTTGCCGAAGAGGTTGTAGAAAAAATGGTTTTAAAAGTTAAAAAAAAAATGGCACATTACCCCCCACCACCACCAAGCCTCGCCCACAGAACCGGTAGTAACAAATTTTAGATTTCATCAGTGCTTTCAACCCCAAATAATCATGCACATGGCTCAATCAAGGCAGCGTCCTCTGATCCGGCCAGGTGTGAAAATGTCTTTCGTTCCCTGGAGAAAGTATTTTATTATGACTATACCACCCCAGCTATCTCTAATCCCCCCCTTCCTATCCCATGCTCCAGTGTGGCAGCACTGAAGCCTCAAAATGGCTTCGGCCAGATCAGCTTCAGGGTTGACACATAGTTGACTTATCTGTTTGACTTTTGACTTTTTTATATATAGACCACCCACCTTATTCATCTCTAATTATAGATACTTTACCTTACAAAAGTTTATTTTTCTTTCTTTCTATAATTCTCTCAGAGAGATATCAGAATTAGAGTCATTCACAGAGCTTTGGAGGATTCTCAAAAAAGAATCCTACTTCAAAGAATGTTTAAATGGGTTTACAAATACTTGTATACTTACCCAAAGAACGGTAAAAATATAAACTTTAATAATTTTCAGTTGGCTTCTTATCGCTGCAGTTTAAGCTATTAAAGTAGAGGATAGTAATAAAAACAATTGCAACTGTTATTGATCAATCTTTATATAGATCCATTTCAATCTGAATTTCATATTAATTCATGCTCTCTTGGATATTCTAACTGATGATTTTTCATTAGAAGCTACACCACAATGGATCTCTAGGGGTCCATGTTATCCTTCAGCATTGTTTTGGCTAACTGTATTCAGGGGAACACAAGCCCTTGTAATTATCGACTTTAGCTGACTGCTATTTTATGCTTTATCATTTACCTTAAGGGATGCTGAAAGAGATCTAGTTAAGAGCTATACTGTGCTAGTTAAGAGCTATACTGTGTTAAATTGTGAGTTGAGAGTGATATTCAGTGACACTAGTATCCTATAGTACTATATGCATGCAGAGTTTGCACTGCTTGTGGATAAGCTCCATGTTCCCCCATTAATTTCCAGGCCAGTATTAATGCAGAAGAAGGGACACGGTGGCTCAGCGGCTAAGACGTTGAGCTTGTCGATCGAAAGGTCGGCAGCTCAGCAGTTCGAATCCCTAGTGCCGCATAACGGGGTGAGCTCCCGTTACTTGTCCCAGCTTCTGCTCCCTAGAGTCAGGAACAACTAGCACATATGTGCGAGGGGAACCTTTATCTTTTACCTTTATTAATGCAGACGTTCACTCCATGAGTGAGATTTTGCAGTTCAAATCCTAGAGCCATTGTCTCATTGGTAGGAACTCTCCAGTTCCAAATCGGTGTATTTAAATGAAATGGGACAGTTGACTTTGTAACTCTCCCCCACAATGTTGGTCTGATGTAGGAAGTATTGGTTAACATATAAGCCATTCACAGCATTGTAAGAAGTCAGAATAATAGAGCTTCTGTGTGGATTGCTTTACAAGGGTTTGAAGATGCAAACACTGGCTGTGTAAATACCACCCTTCATTTTCCTTCTTTTTTAAGAAAGGCAGTGGAACAGAGGTCCTGTGTAAATGTTAAAATGGTTGAGGACAATTAAAGTAAACTTTAATCGAGGCAAGATGGAAAGTCTATTGCTTAGGTTATTGATACATAAACATCACAGTCTGTACCTATGTGGGTAATTTTAGCCTAAGTCTTGACTACAGGTAGTCTTCGACTTAAAACCATTCATTTAATGACTGTACAAAGTTATAACAGCACTGAAAAAAAAAGATTTATGACAGTTTTTTACATTTACCACCTTGCAGACTCTCCATTATCATGTGATCAAAATTCGGTCACTTGACAATTGTCTTGTATTTATGACCATTGCAATATCCCTGGGTCCTGTGAACATCTTTTGTGACCTTCTGACAAGCGAAGTCAATGGGGAAGCCAGATTCACTTAACAACCATGTTACTAATTTAACAACTGTGGCAAGAGAGGTTGTAAAATGGGGCAAAACTCATTGAACCGTTGTCTCATTTAGCAACAGAAATTTTGGGCTCAATTAGGGTCATAAGTCGAGGGCTACCTATATTGAATACTTCAGGGTTCTTCATTACCATTCATTACTCATTACCATTCCATATTCCATCACACCAGTGTAAAACAGTGTTAGGAAAGCTATATATATATATCATTTACACCTAAATCACTACTGTGTACTGGCCGTGCAGTTAATAGCTCTTGATGCACTAAATGTTCATGTCAGAGACTCCTAGAATTATTGCACAGAGTAGAAGCTCTTTAATCCTTTAGATAACTCTGGCAATGCCTAACAGGATTATTTCTTATTATAAGAAGTGACAAGTGTTTTATAGTCTAATTTATTTAGATTTAGTTTGTAAGATTCAGTATAAATAAATAGAATACTAATTGACTTAGCTAACTGGGCATGCCAAGATTTAACTGAGCACTTTGGAATCCTTTAATGCTATTCTATTTATTTATAGTAATTTAAAAAGGTGATCTCTTAGTTTCTACTAGCCAGAAACCTGGTCTTACCACGACAGTGCATCAAAAATATGCATTTTAACTGATGAAACTGATACAAACCTATACAAAATAGGTTGTAATATTACAAACGTTTATGTTGGGATTGGAATAGCAGTTTTAAATTAAAACTGAGCTCTTCGGTATGAGGTTTTTTCAATAAGAGGATCTTTGGTTATTTATATAGACATCATGCATTGCATTCAACTTCTAGTTGTGCCTTGTCAAATGCTGTTTGGGTTACTAAGACATCCATTGTTCAGTTTTTAAATATTTTCACAGTAAAATGAAAGGAATTATCAATTTTCAAGGAGAAGCACTTTGCCACTTTAAAATATGAACTTTGGCAGGGAGGTGCATGATTGTTCAATGCATACTGGCCTAGATTTAACTGTATTGAGCTGACTAATGTTTAAGTGAAACAAGTACAGCCTTTCTGACTTGGTTGCCATTCTGATATTTGGAGAGATATAAACTGTGGGGTACCCCATCAATCTGTAATGGAATTAGTTTTTTTAAAAATTGTGCATTAATGAACTGATGGTAAGAGTAAGCAATGAGTGGCCATGTAATGGAGCCCTGGTGGCGCAGTGGTTAGATGCAGTATTGCACGCTAACTCTGCCCACAGCCTGGAGTTCAATCTTGACGGGATTCAGGGTTGACTCATCCTTCCATCCTTCCAGTGGTTGGTAAAATAAGAACCCAGATTGTTGGGCACAATTTGCTGACATTTGTAAGCCACCCATATGGTGCTATAAAGTGCTAAGTGGGGGGGGATACAAATCTAAGTACTATTGTTATATAGAATAGAATAGAATAGAATAGAATAGAATAGAATAGAATAGAAT
>WNWU01000017.1:683986-711037 GCA_012654045.1 Ptyas mucosa | reverse complement strand
ATAGAATAGAATAGAATAGAATAGAATAGAATAGAATAGAATAGAATAGAATAGAATAGAATAGAATAGAATTCTTTATTGGCAAAGTGTGATTGAACACACAAGGAATTTGTGTATCCAATGTATGCTGATTACATAAAATTATATAGGATAATTCAAAGTATATGAGATAATCCTCTTAAAAGACAATTCCAAACAATAAGAATGGATAAGAATAGCAGTTCAATATAAATAAACAAAAAGTTGATTAACATTGTCATAAAACATAAACTTCATAGGTATACTCCAAACTGCATTTCTAGGTGTAGGAAATGGAAAACAATATTAACTGTGGGAGGGAAAATATTCCTTAAGGAAGATAGCTTAGCATCATAAAATGGGCTCTTGGCATTCATGCTTCTCGGAGAAGTAGGTAAGCATACAAAATAGGATTCTGGCTGTTTGTAGCAGGGGTACCCAAACCTATTTCCAGACAATGGATAGATCTGGAATTTTGGGAGCATGCTGCGGATGTCCCCTGCCATATTGTCTTGAGTTTGCACATACTTTCACAAAATGAGCTGCAAATAGGAGATCTTTCTTAGGACTTTCTACATCCCATAATCACCACATGGCTTTCCTCTGCCTTTTATAGTAACATTTTCTTCAGCTCTGTTTCTTTTCAAAAGGCAGTAGAGGGTGTCATTTCCATCTGCAGCCTTTTTCTTTCCTAATAAATATCTGTCTGCCCGTAGTCATCTTTCTTTTCATTTCACTTTTTCCCCAAAAGTGAATCTACTTTTGTTGAGTATAGGTAGTTAACCAGTGGTGAGTTGCTACTGGTTCGCCCCAGATCAGGGAAACTGGTAGCGGTGGGTGCGGGAGGCTCCGCCCACCTGTCTGGACACTTCTGTGTATGTGCAGAAGTGTCATGCACGCGCGGGAGCGAACCGATAGCAACAGGTTTTGAAACCCACCCCTGTGGTTAACCCTTGACGACGTTTAAAAAAAAAAGAGGCTTTATAAGAAATGGGTCAGAAAGGGGATCACAAGAGACTACGTATCACAAGAGGCTACGGGGACCAACGAAAAGATGTCTGGAAAGATTTACTAGTATAGATTTTGTTAATTTGCTTTTTGATAAGTAACTGCATTTTGAATGATAATATTTCAGAATCATTGAGGGAGATCAAATCTACTTAATATAGATATTTGTTTCCCATTACATTTTATTTTTAGAACATTTTCCATCACATTGATCAACACAATCAGTAAATATTAGCATCGAATCCTTGCACTATAACAAAAACTGCTTTATATACTTTATAACATGGTGTGCTTTGCCATCACTTATGTAAATGTTGGAAATGGCCATGAAAAGAAATACAATGCAGAAATTCTGCACAATTTTAGTTTGATGACATTAAATTTAATAGCACTTTACTAATTTTGGTTAGTATAGTAAGGTAATAACACAGCTAAAAGCAGTGTGGAAGACATATTTTGCATAAAACGTGTTGGAATCAGTGGCCTATACTCACATAGTACAGGTAGTCCTTGACTTACAACCAGTTGCCTAACAACTGTTCAAAGTTGTTACTTTGAACACCCAACCTCCCCATCACTATTTATGACTCCTTTTTGGAGTCACAAGGACCATACACATACACCTTTGGTCATGTGATTGCATTTTGGGAGCTTAGAAAATGACTAACCTTTATGGCTGTTTGCAGTGTCCTACAGTCATATGACTGCAATTTGCAAGGTGGTCTTTTTTGTTGTTTTTTGATGTTTTTTGTTGGTTTTTGATGCTTACTTCCAGTTTCTGGCCAAAAAACACCCTTTGGGGAAAATGGATTTGCTTAACAATTACTTAATGACTATGGCTTTCGCTTAATGACCATCATTAAAATGCAGTTGTAACTTTGAATCTAGACATGTGACGTCTTGATTTATGACCATAATCCCAGGCTCAATTATGGTAGTAAATCAAGGACTACTTGTACTTTTATAAATAATAGCTTTGATTCTTAGAGCTTTAGCAGAACTTTCAACTGCATAATATTTGTTTTGAAATAGTTGCTTTATGTGGTGTAATAGACTACATTCAAGCACAGACAAGCTGGATGGGGATATGTTTTGTTCCCTCATAGCTGGAAGAAGCCTCTGAGTATGTTTCCAAATTTTGTGTTGTCCAAACAAAGGCAGTGAAAGATGAGGGGAAGATATGAGTACCCAACCTCTTCTACATCTAATCCTGGTGGAACTTGTTTATTAAATGAATCTAACTTGCAACTACATTGAAACCAAAAACATAGCAGGGAGCAAGAATTAGATCAATAATATGAGCCATGGTGGCGTAGTGGTTAGAATGCAGTACTGCAGGCTACTTCTGCTGACTGCTGTCTGACTGCAATTTGGCAAGTCGAATCTCACCAGGTTCAAAGTTGACTCAGCCTCCCATCCTTCCCAGGTCAGTAAAATGAGGACCCAGATTTTTGGGGGCAATATGCTGACTCCCACGTAGAGAGGGCTGTAAAGCACTGTGAAGCGGTACATAAGCCTAAATGCTATTGCTATTGCTATCTCATCTAACAACCTTCCCATCTCACAAGATTTCCATCAATGCTATACTGTAGGCTGTTTCTATAAGCCAACAGAGTGGATAATTAAATGTTATATTTTATTTAGTTCTAATTTGTACAGGGAGCATTTGAACATAAAACTGCATTTGCTCTTTTATTTATGTCGTATGCTTTTGTCATAACTCTGCAATCATTTTCAAGTTGTGTCTTCATGTTGTATTAGGACAGGAATAATGTATCCGCTAGCCACGGACCACTGTTGGAAGGGCCAGAGACAGTAAGTGTGCCACTTGTATGTAGATGTGACTGAAGCACCACGGGCTGTTCACCTGAACTCAAGCTTTTAGTCTTCAGAAGCATGGTCCCTCCCCCCCCAACCCTATAATGTACTTTAAGAATGGCCTTGTGTGAGAATTCTTGATGCTGGCACAGTGGGATCCTGTATGCTTGAATTTAGTTTGAACATGAACAATTCTTGCTCAATTGTGCACCGATTGATATATTTCACCATGCTAGCAATGCAGTTCTATGTATCGGCTGCAATGCTTCTGATCTGCACAGTTATGAAATGAAAGAATTTATGGCTGAAATGCTGTATCAGGCACAACTGAGAAAAAGAGTGAATTGCACACATATTTCTAGCCATCTATTGAGTTATTGGGAATAATAGTAATAATATCAAATTGAACATTAAATCAATAATAATAATAATAACAGCAGCAGCAGCAGCAGAATCTTTTATCCAGATTTTGTTGAGTTGTGTTCAGAAGCCCCATGAAAAGATTATAATCCTTCATCAGTATTTTCGTTGGCGGTTTAACATCTGTGGATTGTTAAAATAAATTATTACACTGGCCTGCTTTAATTTAGATTAGTTTGGATTATGGCCCAGTATTTTCAATCAGGATATAATTCCTGCATGCTGCTTAGATTGCTTGCACCACAGACTGCCCTACTAAATATTTTCCAGTAAGCAGCTTTCTTACCAAAATCATTATATCACTTCAAGGATTTATTTTACTTTTTTTTTTGGAGGAAGCACTTTTTATTTTATCCATCCTACCCATCTGGGCAGAATATAGTTCATCTGAGCATATAGAGACTCAGTAACTAAGTTCTGATGGCATTCTTAAGCAGAGTTGGTAATATGTGAGTATAAAGTAGATTTTTTTTCCATTTAAAATAGATGGTATGTGTGTGTAAATGCTCAGATTAATAGCTGTAAGCATGGCATTTGCATTTCTAGTTTGTGGGTTTTTTATTGTCTCTGTTGTTAAATGTATACTTGAGTAATGACTGGTTTAGTTGTTTTTTTGACATTTATTCGTATTGATAGAATGGAAGTATGAAAACATGCTAGCATATAGAAATAAATTTGTATAGAAACAATTGTTTTAAAGTTGTACTTGTTTCCAAAATATTGGATAAAGAGTAATACTATCTCAATGTTATATTGAAGCATATGTTAAAAATAAAATTTTTCATAATACCGGTAATATAGATAAGGTTTAGATTTTATCTATTTTTATCTAATACAGTGTATAGTTCCCACAAGTAGCTGCACAAGAGATAATCCATTTTAATTTGCTAATTTGGATTAGAAATAAATCATAGTATCTTGCACGAGAGCAGTTGATCGAGGTTTTGGCCATTTAACAGAATTGAATGACACTCTGATTCCCTGGGTCATGAGATATTATATGTGCAATTCAAATACAGATTCACATTTTAACTTTTCTAGTGATTAATAATTAATCATATTTCAGTTTGATTGTTCATCTTGTATAATATAATGTTAAGTTACTTTTAGTTCTCCATTTCATAAAACATAAGAAATATTCATTTGTTTTCTCCTTTTTATTGATTTTATCACTATTATTTTACTGGATTTTGTTTTTAAGTAAACTTTACTTTGTTCCTTTTGTGCATTTTTATGAGAATCCTTTTTATAAACACAATGTTTTGTTTGGTTAGTCTGTTCTTGTATGAGAATATTTTTTGACAACACAAAAACACAATCATAAATATTTAATAAAGGTATCATATAATAAGATCTGGTTTAATTATAATCAATACAAAATAGTGAAGTAAAATTATAATGCATTTCTGATTAATGTGTTCTTAAAGACTTATTTGGTTTTATTTATTTGGTTTTACCCAACTTTTATTGCGAGGGGTGTATGAAAGTTTTTGCATTTCTTGACAAAGCAAGTATCCTTATAATGACTATTGCAGAATTTTCATTTGCATTACTACCAAATTATATTGAGTCTATACTACATTCAGAATGTAGTATAGACTCAGAATATTTAATGGGAAATGGTATTACTTTTCACATTACCAGTTGATTTCTCATGAGTAAAATAGCAGGAATAGTTCAGTATTTTTCTATTTAAAAGCATTTACAGTATTAATATTTGTTTTAGTATATTTGAATTATAAAAATGCATTAATGAACAATTGGCTGTTTTTCACAATGAATGCTTGTTTTTGAAATAATTTCTCCTGATATTGTATGTCATAAATATATCTATAGTTTTTCTTTTTAGAAACCATATTGTGTTCATTTATTTTCATTTATCCCATTTTACTAAGCTATCTATTTTCCATTTAATTTACTCATAAATAACTGAACATAAGAGAATAGATAGCTATAGATATAACTTCATAGATACATTCATGATCCATATTGCTGGCATATGATATTAAAATATGGTATAATATCTCCTATTTGGGAGGGCAGGGAGGAGGGGAGAATAATTTTCAAAAAGAAAGCAAACAGCTCTCTGGTGAGTGGTCAAATGTCATGGCATCATATAATTATTCGTGATAGGAAATGTTGATCTTTTAAAATCTTTTCTAGATAAGGCTAGAGCTTTTGTTTCTTTTTTTAAAATGAATTTCTAAATTTAATCATCTGATTAAATTTAAATGTTTGAAAGTGGACTTGAGCCCATCACATTTGGCAGTGATAGAAGTATAAATGATTGATTGATTTTTAATATACACAAACCTTTGATGTTTGATTGAAAGAGAAATAAGGATTTTACTCTACTGTATTAGTTTAGATGTGAATTCAACTAAATGGATGAAAGACCATCTCCGGTGTGAACACCATAACCCAAAGATCAGCTTAACCCAGTGCTTCTCAATTATTTTCTGTCATGCCCCCCTAGGAAGAAGAAAACATTTTTCGCGCCCTCCGCGCGACTGTAAATAGTATCATTATTAGAAAAAGGTCTGTTCTCCTTGAAAGGGAGGAGCATGCGCAGTCACATGTACTGGCTTAATGCTCACTATCGATGCAAATGTCAGCAGCGGTAGCCCGATTTCTTTAGCAAGTTTGATTAATTGGGGCAGTGTTATGTTTCACAGGAGAAGGTCATTGTCAGTCATTTGAGCATCAATTGGGCAACAAAGTAAGTGTGGACGGACGTCCCACACTAAAGATGGCTCCGACAGGCTCGTGTCACAAGGGTTTTGGACAGCCAATCAGATGCCAAGGTCAAACACGCCCCCTTTTACGGAGCCTTGCGCCCCCCCCGGGGGGCGCGCCCCACTATTTGAGAAGCACTGGCTTAACCTCACATCATACATTAACAACGCCTGCTACCCTGAGATCAGTCTTATTTTAATTCTCCCAAACTTTTCTAATCCTTCGTCGGTATGATTCAACTACACAATCAGGGTGACTGCAAATTTTATTTTTATTTCCATGCCACCCTCAAAACTTTTTTTTTTTATCGTAGTAGACAATATCTGATCAAGCCCAGTTTTGACCATTTTGGCTAATAGCAGGACTCCAAGATATGTAATATGTTGTCTGATGCATGAATCTGTTAAACTGAAAATGCCAGGATTTGAACTAAGGCACCTTCTGCATGCAGTTTCCTTGAACTATAACCAGCAATGCCTAGTGGAGAGTCATTTTTTTTCATAAGCACGTGGGATTTGAATTTGGATCTCCTCATTCCTAGTCTAACAATGATACTTCACTAACTCTTTTAACATTGAATGTATGGTGTGACAAAGCTCAAATATTTAAATATATTCTATTTGATTATAATGAGCAAAAGTAGCATATGCATAAACATGTACTGAGAATGAGATCCAACACAAATTTCACTAAGGAAAATCTACTATGTCTAACTGTGCTCCTAAACTTGTTCCTAAAAATCAATATCAGATATTTAGACTGTTTATCTTTCTTTATAACTAGGTTATGTGGGTATGCAACTTATGCCGGAAGCAACAAGAGATCCTAACTAAATCCGGAGCATGGTTTTTCGGGAGTGGCCCACAACAGCCATCCAGTCATGATGGTACACTGAGTGACACAGCTACTGGTGCTGGTTCAGAGTCTCCTAGAGAAAAGAAAGCTCGGCTTCAGGAACGGTCACGATCTCAAATACCCCTAAGCACAGCGGCCCCAACTTCACAAGAAATATCCTCTGGTGTGCAAGCAAACAGAAGGAAAGCCCCAGAAGTGTCACAACAAACGATGGGCCTGGAACAGAAACAAAGTGCTTCGAGATCTAGAAGTGAACCCCCAAGAGAGAGGTAATATTGATTCTAATGGATTCTTTCTGAATAATAATTATGGGAAAACCACCACTATAAGATTAGGCAGTGTGGAGGGTTTATTGCAAATGAAAGTTATCTGTCCTTTATCATGGAATAGAAGTTGATCGTCAATGGCTGAAGCGTCAATGGGAGAGGAGGAGAACTTTGAGGCTGCCTTCAACAGCTACTCTTGAACATACTCAGCAGACACTGAGGGAGGAATTCCAGTTGCCTCTTCTATCAAATGAGAAGGGCGAGGGCAGAGAAGGCAAGCCTAGGAGAAATCAGAAGATCAAATAAAAGAGATTTCCCCCCCTCCCAAAATATACATGCACATGATCAACACAGGAGCTCACATTGGTTGACTTGGGAAAAATCCATGTTTTGAATTGAGGGGAAAAGCCACTGTTCATCCTGCTAATGTTGTCTTCCTACTCCTCTCCATAATGCATTCTTTCCTTTATATCTTTTCCCCAGTGATCATACATGGTGTGTTCTTGAAGCAATATATTATAATGTGGTCATAGTGATTGCTTGTCTAGAGCATCTGCAGAGTGCATCCTAAGTGCTCCAGAAAGTCATGCCTGCATCTCAAATTGGCATTCAAATTGGCTTAACAAAACAGGTAGACTTTGACTTGCAACCACAACTGAGGCCAAAATTTTTGCTGCTAAGTGAGACAGCTGTTAAGTGAGTTTTGCCCTGTTCTATGACCTTGGTTACCACAATTGTTAACTGAATCACTCCAGGTATTAAATTAATAACATGGTTGTTAAGTGAATCGGACTTCCCCATTGGCTTTGTTTGCCCGAAGGTCATAAAAGGGGGTCACATGATGACGCAACCATTGAAATATGAACTAATTGCCAAGTATCTGAGTTTTGAGCACATTACTATGGGGATGCTCCAGCAGTCATAAGTGTGAAGAATGGTTATGTCTCATATTCAGTGCTGTTGTAACTTTGAACAGTCACTAAATGATCTATTGTAAGTTGAGGACTACCTGTAAGGCCAGTTATGCACATGATTATTTAAGACTTAATTAACAATATTTACATGTAGCCATTAATTATGTGTAATTAAGCAAAGATAAAAAATACACCAAAACCCTTAAAATCATCAGATGAAACCAGCTATCATAATACCCACAGTCTAAAAGAAATAAAATCTGTTTTATTTTACAAAAAAGATCTACTAGTGCCAGAAATAATAAAGTAAAAGTTATAGATAAATTATTTATAGGGAAAGAATTTTATAATCAGCTTTCTATTTGTTGCCACTCTAAAATAGGGGTTTTGGAAATAGGGCCTTTAAAGACTGTTTAAAGGCACAGGCAAATTTTAAAGGGGAGAAGAGAATCCTTCTGAAAACATGGTTCAAAAATATTTAGTTTTCAAAAATAAATAGTAGTATGTAAAATTTGGTCTAAGAATTGTTTTGGAACAACAGTAGATCATAAGTCATTAATGTGACATCATTATATTGGAACAATCTATTTAGCAAGTTCATTATCATATTCTGAACTATTGCATTTCCCAGGGTTTTTTTTTAATGTTCCAGTATAAGGAACCACAATAATCCATATGAGAATTTTTCAATGTATGAATAACTTTAATTAAGATACAGAGTTCCAGATAGCATATTCGCCTAATTAAAAGATTTTTAAGATTAATTTAAAAAACAGTATCACATAACTATTTTGGCAACTCTACCTTCTACAAAAGGGTAATTAAGGATGTTAGAAAATTAATTGTCCTGAACTAAACTGAATGTAATTTTATAACTATGCAGATGTATATCATGGGAGTCATTAAAAAAAAAGGACCCAACATTTTCTTCTGCATCAGCAAAAGTCAGATGTAACTATGGCTGTATGAAAGTGGTAACAAATCTTGCTCCATTCCTCCAAATATTGTTGGGTCAAAAACCCTGGTCTACTAATGACCAAAACTTCATTAAGGATAGTAGTAAAGAAAATCCTGCTGAATACCATATTGTGCCTGGTCATATTGATTCTTTAGAATCCGTACTTTCTAGAAGTGGGTCAGCTGACCAGGAATGTGATGTTCTTTTCCAGCAAGGAAAGGAATGAGTTCCTAGAAGATCCAGTGGTTGCTTGGTGGGATTAGGAAAAAGTGGGAATTTCTATCTGAGTTATAATTAAACTCAGTCACACTGAAATAACACTGAAGATATTGTCCTAACTGACATTTCTTGCTTGAAGAAATACATCAAAACAGCATCAGTCTGCTGCAGACTAGCATTAATTTTCAGACAGGCATTAAGATAATTTTACACAAATAATTCAAACCTTTTATTTATTTTATTTATGCAGAATGCAGTGGAGCGTGCAGTTTTGGATGTTCCAGAATTTGTCTATGCAAGACCACTTGCATGGACTGCCCTGATTCCAGTATTCTTCCAAGTGTAACTCACAATATTGGTTTTAAAGCCTACAAAGTGACTTGCAGGATCATCTGTCCTTGAGGGCTTCTGCCCATTCCACCAAATCTAACAGGATGGGCATACGCTTGGTCCCCTCTATGAAACAGTACCATCTTAAGGGACTAAGAAAGTGTGTCTCTCCCTGATATTCAGATGCCACCCTTTTGGCCTGGTCTAGGACAACTTGCCGCAGCCAACTCTCCATGGCGAACTCGCTGTGGCCAATTCTCCACGGGACACCTTGTTGTAGCCAACTTGTGGGACAACTCGCCATGGGACAATTCCATGTGAGATAACTCAATGAGATAAATATTATCCGCCACTGTTTCTTCAATATTATTTTCATTTTTGTCCATTTCCACAAAAATAGAAACAATGGCGGATAACATTTATTGCATTGATTTATCCTGTGTGGAATTGTCCCACGGCAAATTGTCCCATGGCGAGTTGGCAGCAATGAGTTGTTTATGGCAAGTTGGCAATGGCGAGGTGACCATGGTGAGCTGGCCACACCAAGTTGTCCCATTCTATCTTGGCCTTCCAGAGAGCTGTTAAAATCTGCCTCTCCCCTGAGCATTAGGGAGGGCCCTAATATACATGTGTTTGTTATTATTGAATTGTTTTGGGGGTTTTTTGCTAGCATAGGATTATTTTCATCGGTTGGTGGGGGATTTCATATTGGATGTATTGCTCTCTGCCCAGAGTTAGGTATTCAAGATGGGAGCTATATACAATTTCTAGATAAATAAATTTCTCTTCTTACCTCCTCATTATATCAGGAAGAAGATACCCATTGCTTTTGAGCAAAATGGAAAAGGAGGTGTGAAAGCTGAGCGCAAACGTGTGCCAAAGTCTTCACTACAGCAGAGTGAAGGACAAACTGATGAAAAGGGAAGTAAAGAAAGGCGTGATGGGAGAAGATTAGAGAAAGGGAGGTCTCAAGACTACTCTGACTTCCCTCCCCATTTTGAGGAAGGGAAGACGGCTAATGAAGAAAAACAGAGGAAAGAAGATGAATATACCAGATATAGGAGCGATCCAAATCTTGCAAGGTACCCTGTGAAACCCCATCCTGAGGAACAGCAGATGCGGATGCATGCAAAAGTTTCAAAAGTGCGGCATGAGAGAAGACACAGCGATGTTGCCTTGCCTCATACTGAAGTTGAGGAGCCTGAGGTGCCTGAGAATAACCTTGGAAAGCATTCACAGTTGCAAGGAACTCAGGATATAAAATCCCATGTGGATGCCCAGAGGACATATCCAATAGAAAGAACAGGTGATGTCAGGATTTCCGTTTCTAAACAACTCATTTCTCATACCCCATCATCGCCCCGCCATAGCATGGTTCTTACAGAACATTTAGAATCCAAGAATCATGATTCCTTCAAAGCACAAACTCGCTTAGATCCCAGCTCTGCTATTCTCAGTCGGAAAGCAAAGCGAGAGAAAATAGAAACCATGCTAAGAAACGATTCCCTCAGTTCTGATCAGTCAGAATCAGTGCGACCCTCTCCCCCAAAACCTCATAGATCAAAGCGTGGTGGGAAAAAAAGGCAGATGTCCGTCAGCAGCTCTGAGGAAGAAGGCGCATCAACACCTGAATATACCAGCTGTGATGATGTAGAAATAGAAAGTGAAAGTGTCAGTGAAAAGGGTAAGTTTTCCTTTAAAAAAAAAAAAAAAAGAAAACAAAAAGTACTGTACAGGCCTGAACTGTGTATGTATAGATGCATATTCTCCATACACCATTTATTATATGGTTGTTATACCAGTGTTATTATGCTAATATGGTGAAGGTGTTCAAAGGGCAACTTTTTAAAATCTGAACTACTGCAAGCTCTTATGGATTGGGTTAAATCTTGGTAAGAGAATTATAGTTATTAAAATACTATTTATTTGATGGCCAGTGAAAATAAGCAGTAAGGACTACATACTTAAGAGCCGCTGTGGCACAGTGGTTAGAATGCAGGACTGCAGGCTACTTCTGCTGCCTGCCGGCTGCCTGCAATTTCAGTTCGAATCTCACCGGCTCAAGGTTGACTCGGCCTTCTATCCTTCTGAGGTTGGTAAAAAGAGGACCCAGATTGTTGGGGGCAATAGGCTGACTCTGTAAACTGCATAGAGGCTGTAAAGCACTGTAAAGTAGTATATAAGTCTAAGTGCTATTGCTATGCCTATTATACCTTCCTTCCTTTTCCTTGTTTTCCACACCTCTTTTCTTCCCTGTCTTCTGTGTAGTTTGTATATGCCATGCTCTTTTCTTCCCTTTTCCCCTAAAATTATGGCACTATGGACATGAAATTTATCTGTGAAAAAGCATTGTTCATACTATGATGTGATTTGTACTTATTCCACATACACATTTAATATAACAGTGTTAAGGATGCTGAGAAAATTGAAATGCAATGGTTTTTTCCCCAGATCTCTAAGTGGCAAATGTTTTTGGGTTGGTTTTCTTTTTCATTTCACTATATGGTTACACCAACTTGATTGTGGATTCTCCACCAGCTCTCTGTACCACCAGTTGCAGTAGAACACTTTAATCACTACACCACACTGACTCTCCTTCCACTGATTAATATCAGACACCACACGCGCGCGTACACACACACACGGTTGATTTTTTCCCCCTTCTTTATTTAGATAATTTATAAACTTTTTTTAACCTGAAGTGCATAAAAAGAAGGGAAAACCCAAAGCTGCTTTTCTTTATTCTGCGCAAAGAAAAGCAGTCCGGTTTCCCATGTTAAACTTAGAAGATTGCAATGTTCAGTCACATTTCAAAACTTCACGATAGTTTTCCATGTTGAGAAAGACTGCTGCCAAGTATAATGTGTGTGGTCGGGACAGGCAAAATGAGAAAATCGGGTTAGGTCTTTATCTAAGTCAAAGAACAAGATGATGCCGTCCTGCTCTACCTAAAAGCATGCTGAATTATTGTTCCTCCAAAAGAAAAACGATGTAGAATTTAAGACAATCTACAAAGAAGGATTAGAAATAGGAAGAAAATAGAAAGGATTAGAAAGGAAGAAAACCCACTTTTCTCTCTTACTATGTTTTCAGTATATCTAAGATGACTCTTTCTTTTTAATGGTACATTATTTGGGGACTGGGGGAACTTACTCTGTTTTAGTATAAGAAACAAATTGGTGCTCTCTTCCCCAACAAGTTCTCCTATTGTTGCTGGCAACCACCATTTCAGTCAATTGCCTCCTAGTAAGATTGGCCATGATATGGCACCCCATTGGCACCCCGCCTCCTAGTAAGATTGGCCATGATAATCTACTCCCCTGGCACCCCATGAGAAGCAAATGTGAAATTTTATATCTCTAACCATAGACTCAACTCAACAATCTGTACTACCTTGCTACATTGTTAACAGTTGTTAATTATTTTAATGGCCCATAAAGTAAAGGCGCTTTTGCAGTGTATGCATTTATAAACTAATGTCCAAGGTGAGATCAAGTTCTAAGAAAATTTGTCCCCTGACTCAGTTCCAAAATCTATACCAACAGCAACTATTGAGCCTATAGGACAGTGATGGCTAACTTTTTTGCTGTCGCGTGCCAAAAGTGGGAGGAGTGTGGGGGGGAGGTTCGCACACGCATGTGCCCACACCCATAATTCAATTCCCCCGTGCCCCACCCCCCCTACATGCGTGTGTGACCCCCCCCTTCACGATCCCTCTGCTTTTGGCACGCAATGGCAAAAAGGTTACTAGTGGGCCTGGTAGGCCCGTTTTTCAGCCTCCCCAGGCTCCAGAGGCTTCCTTGGAGCCTGGGGAGGGCGAAAACAGCCTTCCCCACCCCCTGGATGTCCTCTGGAGGCCAGTAACGGCTCGTTTCCTGAGTTCCGGTGGGCCCAGAAGGCCCAAAAATCAGTTGGCTGGCACGCTGGAGCTGAGCTAGGGCAGCACTTGTGTGCCCACAGATATGGCTCCGAATGCCACCTGTGGCACGTGTGCCATAGGTTCGCCATCATGGCTATAGGAAATAAACAAAGCTAAAATTGGCAGCTGTCTTTAATATAAAGGTAGTCCTCGACTTACAACAATTCAATTAGTGACCATTCAAAGTTTTAATGGCAGTGAAAAAAGTGACTGCAATCAGTCCTCCCTCTTACAACCAAGACAGCATCCCCTCAAACACCTGATCACAATTTGGATTCATGGCCATTGACATGTATTTATGATGGTTGCAGTCTCCTGGAGTCATGAGATCACCATTTGTGACCTTCCAAGTCAACTTTCAAAAAGCATAGTCCATGGAGGAAGCTGGATTTTCTTAATGAACATGTGAGTCACTTAACAATTGCAGTGATTTGCTTAACAACCGTGGCAAAAAGGTTGTAAAATCAGGTCAACAGCTGCTTTACTTAGCAACGGATATTCTGATCCCAATAGTGGTGGTAAGTTGAGGACTACCTGTACATGCATGCACTTGTGTGTATAATGAAGGATTTTTGCAAGTTTTAAATGCCTTTTCTTAGAAGAGAAAAGACATCTTAGAAACCTAGGCTTCCATCCATTCTTACCAGTAGCTAGTTTTCTGACTCAGCTATAAGATTACAACATATATTGTTTGAAAGGTCAATCTGAGCCTTTACATTATTGATTACACAACAAGTAAAATGATAAAAATAACATTTTCAAAAGGAAATTGAAAAGTATAAAATGCTCCCAATAACTGATGCAGGCAAAAAAGGCAATTGCCTCCCTCAAGGTTTAGTTTGCAGATAACATCCTTTAGCAACGCATGCACATGTTGGAAGAAATATCCATCTGGATTCAGTTCCAAGTGGGAAGAAAGGCACTGGAAACATGGAAGCTGTTTGTAAGGATGGTTTTAATGGTGAACAGGACCACATGGTTCCTGGGCAGAAATGAGCACATGGAAGAGAGAGAGAAAGAGGTTTATACCAGGGGTGAAATCTAAAAAGTTTTGCTACCGGTTCTGTGTGCGGGGCTTAATTAGTGGGCGGGACTTGGTGGTCAGGTGACTGGATGGGCGTGGCTTGTTGATCAGGTGGGCGTGACCAAGTCGACGTCACTTCTTTGCCCCTTTTTAACCTACAAAACACGACACAACTGGCTCACCCACAATGTAAAAGCAGCTGTGCTAGACCCAAAATGGCCCCTGCAACAAGCAGGAACCTCACACAGCCACAAAAAGCCCAAAAAACCAACTTTCACACTTTACACACACAAAATTCCACATACAGCTTTGTGAGATTTTTTGTGTTTGTGTAGTTAGAGTGAAACACTACAGAAATACACAAAATCTCAAGCTGCACAAATATTATTTTATTTTATTTTTATTTTTATATAAAAGCAGCTAAATTTAAAACTTCCTAAACTTTAAATGGCTAGATCTAAAAAAAGAACAACTAAAAAAAACACCAATTAACTATTTTTTTAAAGCTCCCAAAGGGGGAAAAAACTTACCCAACAAGGCAGGCAGGTAGATAGAGCTGCTCACCAATGAGCTTGATTGCAGGCAGGGAGATTCAGTTGCTTGCTAATGCAATGGATTGCAGGGATTACAGCAAGTGAAGCAAGGCAGGCGTGCGAAGGTAAGCAAGCTGGAGGCTGGGGGGGAAGGGATTTTTGCTACCGGTTCTCCAAACTGCCCACCACCATTGCTATCTACTCACCCGAGCCAGTCCGAACCGGGAGCATTTCACCCCTGGTTTATACCCTCTCTTGGGCCCCGCCTTGGAGCTTCCTCTTCATGTGAAAGAAATGTATTCTGATTGGTTGTCAGACTCCCATGAGGCCATGCAGCAGTGGTGGGTTTCAAAAATTTTTACTACCTGTTCTGTGGGCGTGGCTTGGTGTGTGTGGCATGGCTTGATTGGCATGGCTTGGTGGGCATGGCAAGGGAAAGATACTGTAAAATCTCCAATCCCTCCCTACTCCAGGGGAAGGTTACTGCAAAATCCCCATTTTCTCCTGATCAGCTGGGACTTGGTAGGCAGAGAATAGATGGGGGCGGGGCTAGTCAGAATTTTTACTACCGGTTCTCTGAACTACTCAAAATTTCTGCTACCAGTTCTCCAGAACTGGTCAGAACCTGCTGAAACCCACCTCTGCCATGCAGGATAACTTTGTAGGTTGTCTAGAGTCCCAAGCTTGGTTGAATCTTGCTGGGTGATGTAATCTCCCCAGGTGCCATGTGGTGAGTTCTGTTGCTAGATGGGTAGAGGACTAATCATATCATGTCCTGAGGGCCATGTCTTAATCCCATTACCTTGGAGTTGAAGGGAGGGCAGAAAGCTGCAGGGAGCTGCTTTGTCTTTAAAACATGTTTTTCTGTTTCTCATCCAGGGAAATATAATATTCTGCCTTTTCAACATTTCCTAAAATATTTCATTCTTCTGGAAGGGGTGGGTTGGTGCTAACTTTCTTCACACAGATCTCTGCAATGTTAAACAAAGTCCTGAACATAGGGTCTCCTATTCCTTTCTGTTATTCCATGGCTGCAAAATAAATTATGATTCATTTAGGGTTCCTATCATGCCATGTATGGTTTAACATTTACTGATCAATTGCTAAAAGATCGCCTTCAAACCTAACATGAATCTGCTTTGTTTGGCAAGGAAGAATGTAATGCACTATCCAATTTTTCCATTTTCTACATAGGAACATATCAAGTAAAAAAGCTGAAAATCTTTCTAGATATTTTTGCTAGGTATTTTTAAGAAATACTAGGCACCTAAACTCTGTAAATATTTTCTTCACGTACATTCTGCAATAAATGTGTATAACAACATCTAGCAAAAGAAGGCTCGTCATATAAGAAGTTGGTTCCATGGTCATAATACACATATAATTAGGATTCCCCCCCTCCAATATTCTACCATGTCTTTTGTTTACCTTTTATTTCATGTTCTGCACTCTGGGATGATAGCGAACAGGTCTTATTATATGTCATACCATCAGGTGTTTGAAGATTTATATTTTATCACCACTGAGTAATCTTTTTCAAATTAAATTTACCTAGTTACCTTAGTATTTTTTATAAGATCTAGCTACTAGGTCATCCTTATTCCCTTCTTTGTGCTTTGTCCAATTTCTCGGAATTCTTCTGAAGGCCAGGTCCCCAGAATATAAGGTGAGATCTGGTCAGTGCACTTGAACGAAAGTATGCCACATCATTTATTGAGCTGAGGTTAAAGGCAAAGCAAGTTGCTCAGAATATATGTACTTGATTATTACATGCCTTGAAGTTGTTGACAACTCTTAGTGACCACATGGATACATTTTCTGTATAGGGATATAATAATCTGGTCCTTCAGATCTTACAATGGTGCACTCATCACTATTATAATTGAATTTATTCACCTTGCTGCTCTTCTTCTCTTTTATTCCACTTTTTCTACTTGGAGCTTTCTCTAGAGAGCTAGGACTTTGCACGATGTATTCGAATGAATACTTGCAACCACCCAAAGAATATTTAGCTAATTGAAATCCATATGCTTTTGCAATGATAATTCCCAACAGCAGTTTTGAATACTGACTCACCAAGTATACCAGTGGTCCCCAGATTTTTTGGTACCACGATTTCTTGGAAGACAATTTTTCCATGGACCACCAGGATGGGAAGGAAGAGTGCACAACCTAGATCCCTTGCATGTGCAGTTTACAGTAGAGTTCATTTTCCCTATGAGAATCTAATGCCTGATGATCTGAGGTGGAGCTGAATCAGTGATGTTAGAGCTGGGGAGCAGCTGCAAATACAGGTGAAGCTTCGCTTGCTCACCTGCCTCTCATCTCCAACTGTGAGGTCCAGTTCCTAACAGGCCATAGACAGGTACCGGTCTATGACCTGAGGGTTGGGGATGCCTGATGTGTACATATCTTTACATTCACTAGTATGAACTTGCAATTTTTTTATTTTTATTTTTTGCAAGTCATGAAGAGAAGGCCCTTATATATGATTATGGACAGTAGACAGTGATAGCAATAATTGGTGTGACAGTCGTCATCATCATCCTAGCGTTTTTCCCCACAGGTGCAGGATCTGCTTTTCAGATCAATATGGATCAAATTGGTCTGATACAGTTTATATTTTTATTGAAGAATATGTATGTGTGATCAAAGAACACTATATATCTAATATACGTCTGCTAGCTGATGCAAACACATACCTCACATCTGCTTGGGAGGATTGGGATGCTATGAAAGGAAGAGTGAGAGCCTACATCTGTCCAGGTGACATCTGATTTAGCCTAACATGTGAAGTGAAGCAATGCATTATGAGTATATTTGTAGTACATTATCAGTAGGCAGTGCATGAGCAGGCAAGAATCAACAGGCAAGATTGGGTGCGTCTAAAGAATCAATTCTCCAAAGATTTTTCCAAACTTCTGTCCTTAACTTGAATATTTAAAGAAAGAAGAGAGAAGAAGCAGTGAGAAAACAGATTACAAATGGGAAATTTATTTAATTTTAATTTTATTTTATTTCGAATTTATATACTGCCCTTCTCCCTGGGGACTCAGGGTGGTATACAGCCAAATAAAAACAAACAATACAAACATTTAAAAACAGTTAAAAGAATATATATCTGTTTGGCCCCAAATTTAAAATGACAAACCAATTTAAAATTATTTAAAAATTTGTTAAGTCAGCCCGGCTTGCTGAAAGAAGAAAGTTTTAAGGGCATGGTGGAAGGCACCGAGGTCTTGGATTCTCCTTATCTCTGGGGGCAGCTGGTTCCAGAGGGTAGGTGCCCCCACAGAGAAGGTCCTCCCCCTGGGGGTCACCAGCCTACATTGTTTGGCTGATGGCACCCCGAGGAGGCCCTCTCTGTGGGAGCGCACAGGTCGATGGGAGGTTGTCGGTAGCAGCAATCGGTCTTGAAGATAACTAGGTCCTATGCCATGGAGCGCTTTAAAGGTGGTGACCAACACCTTGAAGCGTACCCGGAAGACCACTGGGAGCCAGTGCAGCTTGCGCAGGAGCGGTGTTACATGGGAGCGCCATGCAGTTCCCATAATTACCACGCGGCCGCATTCTGGACCAGTTGGAGCCTCCGGGTGCTCTTCAAGGGGAGCCCCATGTAGAGAGCGTTACAGTAGTCCAGGTGAGAGGTGACGAGGGCATGAGTGACTGTGCACATGGAATCCCGATCAAGAAAGGGCCACAACTGGCGAATCAGGAGAACCTGACAAAAGGTCCCCCTGGCTACAGCCTTCAGATGTTCCTCCAAGGACAGCTGCGTATCCAGGAGAACTCCCAGATTGCGCGCCCTCTGACTTGCCCCCAATAGTCAGCGATGGAGTCAGCTGACTATATCAGGATGCCGGGAACCACAGTCACTCAGTCTTGGAAGGGTTGAGCTTGAGCCTGTTCCTCCCCATCCAGATCTGCACAGCCTCCAGGCACTGAGACAAGATAACTTCTGGATCCTTGGCAAAATTCTCTGACTGAAGCAGAGTGAATTGCACAATAAACACATTTGCCTGGAAGTATCTTTCTCAGTTTCTGAAATAACACAAAGCTTTTCTCACTAGACCTTCAGCTGACAATGAAGCCAGGTCCTTAAACTCTGCTCAGCAATAATGGCTTGCAACATTTTTAGACTAGTTCAAATAAACAAGATGTAATCTGGAACATAAAGCCCATCTCAAGCATATTTTAAGAAGTTAATTGTTTACTTTCAAACCCCAATTGTACTACTTAGAATTTCATCCTCTGAAGATTATTAAGAAAATAGAAAACACAGGTGAAATAAAACCAGTGAGCAAGATTCACTTTGCAGCCTATTTGGCAATATTTCGTTAGACCTATATTTTAACATATTGATTAAAAATAAGATGGAAGTATTCATTGGGATACAACAGTCAGTCCAAACTAATATTATCAATCCCTGTTTTCCCTCGCAGCTAAAATTTACCAAAGGTAGTCCTCGACTTACGACCACAATTGAACCCAAAATTTATGTTGCTTAGTGAGTTAAGTGAATTTTGCCCCATTTTAAGACTTTTCTTGCCACGGTTGTTAAGTGAATCACTGAAATTGTCAAGTTAGTAACACAGTTGTTAAGTGAATCTGGCTTCCCCATTGACTCTGCTTGTGAGAAGGCCGCAGAAGATGGTCACATGACCCTGGGACACTGCACATAAATATGAGTCAGTTGCCAAGCATCTGAATTTTGATCATGTGACTGTGGGAATGTTACAACGGTCTTAAGTGTGAAAAACAGTCATAAGTCATTTTTTTCAGTGCCGTTGTAACTTTGAACAATCACTGAGTAATTACCTGTACAAGGAAGGAGTAAGATGAAGAGGATCACAGGAGCCAGAACTTCAAATCTTGAAGCCAGTAGCTTTCTGGCAATCACTTGCAACTACTTTGGGACTCATCCCAAAATTTAATCCGTTGATGAAATTTTCTTTTTTCTTTTTTCTTTCTTTTTTGCAGTGAAAACAAATTGTGCCTTTTATTAATGAGAATAACGTCCTTGACAGGTTGAAAATTCAGTGGGTACATAGGGAACGTTGCACACACATAGTCTGGATTTCTTTAATCTATGCCAACATGGGCCTAATCATAGCTTGGCCTAGAAAATGTTGATAAGGATTAGGTTTGTTCCTCATGACAATATTAAAAAAGTATTAAATACTATATCGAATCTGGGTGTTTGTTTTTTTTTTTTTTTTGCTTTCCATAGAGGCAAATGAGGTCAAAAGAAGAAAAGCAATGCTGCGTAATGAAAGTTGACCTGATCCAGTCAGTTCACTCCTCTCCCCTCTTTCTGTGTATATGATTGTGAGGTAAAATAGCTTAGTAAAACGAACAAAATACTTTTAAAAATGCCCCCTCAGAATTAAAAAGCAGTTCAAAGAAAGATTTTCAGCAGAAATCCATGCTGGAAATATAGTTCAGTATCAATTATAGGAATGTAGCCTTCTGAGAGTAGGGAGAGGGGTCCACTAACAGACAGATCCAGAGGTTTCTATTTCTTCTGTGTTAAGTGTTTGTTTCTTGTAACAATGTAACAAATATTTCTTCAGTTTCTTTCTCTTAGTTTTTGCTGACTTCAAAGCGTTCCTTTTAGGTTTACTATAGCATGTTCATAGTCAGGTTTTCATATTGTTGTCCTTCAATATAACATTGATACAAATGTTATTTTTCATGGTTATGTTAACCAGCTTGGGCTTGATTTTTGAGAATAAATGTGGTAGAAGTAAAAATGATATAATCTTGTCAATGATTAGATGGCAGTTAGAGGAATAAGGATGGAATAATAGTGCTGCTCTGCCACTAAGCAGAGAAAGAAAAGGGTATGAATTCAGCTAACATTGGATTTATGGGCAATAAACAGTAAATATGGATGAATAGAGGATTCATAGGTTGAGAATTAGAAGGATGATGGGTTCAGTGTATCAAATGAATCAAAACCCAGAAATGAAGACAAAGAAGAACTAAAATCGGAAAGTATATTTTAAAGAGCGAGCAGGTAGAACAATTAGAAGGGAGCAAGACAATATTTCTGAGAAACTTCAACATTGGTAGACTGATTAAAAGAGAGAAAAGTATTGGGAGAGAAAAGTATTGAAGAATTACAATGTTGGAAACTGATGAAGAAGGCTGGAAATAAATCCATGCAATAAACTAAATGGGTAAGTTAGAAAATACGAAAAAACTAGAGAGCAAGAGGATTAGTGTTAGGTCTGGATTTCTACTTCTGTTTTTCTCTAACACCTAGATCCTCTCATCTGCTATTAGTCTGGCACTTTAAAGATGTGTTGGATCTAGAAGATGAAATACCACACATCTAGGGAGCCTTAGGTCAGTTGGATAAAGCAACAGGGGCTGCCAATGAAAGCTTCCTTACAGCTCTTGCTGACCATCTGACTTTGTGCCTGAAATTTAGAAGAAACACCTCTAAACTGGATTGTTCCAGAGTTAAATCTGTGCCTCCCTTGGATAAGAGAGTCAGTTTGGTTTAGTGGGGAAGGTGCTGGCCTATAAACCAGGAGACTGTGAGTTCTAATCCCACTTTAGGCATGAAGGTTATGTAGGTGACTTTGGATCAGTCACCGTCTCTCAGTTCAGCCCACCTCACGGGGTTGTTATTGTGAGGAGGGAGGAGTCTTAGTTTTGTTTGCCACCTTGAGTTACTTATAAAAAAAAGTAATACAGGCAGGATAAAAATCTAATAAATAAATAAGTACCTGGGAAGGCATCTGTCATTCACTTGCTTATAGTTCAGTCCATTTTTGCAGACTTAGCTTTTCCGAACTGACAGTCCCAAAGAGAATTTCACAGAGACAGCAGATCTTCTTGATGCAGTTCAGAAAACACAATGGTAACTGAATGAATGCCTGTAAATTTTATTTGATGTTTGGACGGTGTTAATTTCAGTCCAACTGAACTTAATAGGGAAAAAAGAAACTGGTTTCAGCGTTGGTAAGGTGGGGTAAGATCTTTTGCATTATACTGCCTGTGTTCAGACCCCAAGCAGATAAAGCATTTTCCAGTTTCTGCAGTGAAGCAAACATATTGCTTTGTGAGATCCTTAATGGAAGCCTCTGAAAATGATTAAAGACGCTCCATAGGCAGCGAGCCTCTTTTTAGCACTGCGTGGACTGCGTATGGATTATTGCAGTAATCAGTGCTCACTCTACACTGCAGAGATTTGTATTTATGGCAGGTGCTCCGATGGCCCTAATTGATGTTAGTCTTGTAGAATGTTTGACATTGCAGAATCCTTTGGCACAGGCTCAGAAGACAAGAACTACAGGAAACAAGGACTCCTTTATAAATTCACTTTGTACTGATTTGGTTTTGGGTGTTTCCCCGCACCCTTGGCGATTATGGTTTTGCTACAGTCTGAGGCTGGAATTCAGCAACCTGCTCAGAGCTGGTTCTGCTTATTAAAGCACTGTGAGCTGATGCTGCTATGTTTGCTGGTTTCTTTCAGTTTCTTCTCCATTCCTTGCATTCAGGGACAGGTAATCAGGTGGTCCTCTCGTATTGAAAGACTGTGGGGATATCTGTAAAATATTATTGTCAATAACTTTGAGTTTTGGAAAGGGATGGTCTTGTGTACAGAATTATAAAAATAACCTGCCTATAAATGCAATTCTAGATCCATGCAAATGTTGATTATGTAGATATATGATTTTGCATGTTAATGAAATTAGAAATTTCAGAAGTTTTTATGGCCAGGGATATAAAATAATTCAGACATCATTTTTAACGGTTCTGTTTAGACAAAAGAGAGTTCATGTACCCAGCTTTTCTTGACTCACTGTGATTAGTAAATTTCATAGCTTTCATTCAAATATGAGTCTGCATATTCTAATGCAGTATACTTTTGCAAAATCTTTTTATGCAGTATGTTCAATTGATTATGTTTCTATTTTGTATATGCTTTGTGGAGGTATTAATATATTTGTTAGTTGGCCCCATATGTAATAGTTTAAAGTCATGAAGATAGAGGTGGGGAGCTTATCCTAGTCAAACCCACTTTGGTTAGCATGGTAAAAATAGTGAAGTAATAATATTGCCATATGAAGAATAATATAGAAAATAAAAGGATGAGGATTGAGAAATTAATCCTATAACAGTGGTCAGTTATTTAGATATTATTTTTAAAGTATTAATTATGTGCATCTTATTTGGACAAATGTCTGTCCTTAAAGGACAGAAATTCAGGTGCCTTGGGAGACTTGACAGGTTTGAGCTTTAATGTTTACAGAATATTACCTGTAAATTTCATTTAGTTGCAGAAGGTTATTTGTGATTTTCTTTCCTGTTTTCCTGTTTAAATCAAAACTTAAAAAGCATATAGCACACACTTTTGTGGCAAGTGGGAGACTTCCATGTCAGACCAAGACAAGGAGAACGTCTCTTAGATTAAGGTCTGAACCAAATATTTTATAAAATGTCAGTAGCAAAAGGCATTAAGAACCCTATACTAGAAGTTTAATGCGGTCTGAACAGATAAAAGAAATAACTTGTTCACTTACAGTGTGTATCTGAAGACTTTATCCATTCTGGTGTTCTGTATTGTTATTTGTGCACTTTGATCCATTCTGTTGTTGTTGTTTCCGATAAACTGAATCTGGTTTTACCAATAGATCCTTGTGTGATGTTGCTCACGGTCCCTTGATGCAACTGCCAGGAAGCAGTGCTCAGGAGACCAAAGAGTAAACTGGTAAGGCCTCCCCCTTCTAGTTAGTTAATATTAGCTAGCTAGTTGGACGTCAGCACTAATTCACCTTAAGATGTCAAGAGTTAGCAGGTTTGCTGCATGATAACTCTTGCTCTTACATATTCAAAAAGGAAAACAAACTAGATAATGATTCTGCGGAGTCAGCAACACCTCTGCATCTAAAACTTTCAAGGGGCCGCCTGAGTGATTTGTGCGTGCTTTTAAATGATGTGAATGGAAAGAAATGGACCCAAGAGTTATTTGGAAAATTGAAAGTTAACTTGTCAAAGTCAGGGTTTTTTTTTTTTTCCTTTTTCCCATCGCCCTCGGGTTACAGTTTTCTGTGTGCATTTTTATTTGACAGAACAGTTTTTCATCTGGGACTAATTTTAAAGAAGGGTTGTATCCTCCCTGCGTGCGCTGTTTTAGTCTCTTGTAGCTCACCATAATTTGCAGGAGATTGTTAAGGATAAATTTATGCTCAACATGTAGTTTTGAAATAACCTTTCTCTTTCTCCACATTGCAATGAATCATGCCTGTGTATCAGACCTACCTCCTCTCCCATGTCTGCCCTTTTAGCCACCCTGTACTTCATTGACATTGCCTAACTTTGTCACCTCTCACCATCTGAGGTGACCTTTGCCCTCTTCTTCCTCCCACTGCTGACAAGGCATGCTGGTTGGTTGAGACAATTGTAAGACTTCTAGAAGGCCACTCAAAGGCATATTATTCAGCCTCCCCGAAAGCCTCATGTGGCCACTCCAAAGCTTGACCTAGACTCCCCAAAGCCTCATACGTTACCTTTTTAAACCCCAATCTAGTTCTTAAATCACTATTTACTTATTGTACACTTGCAGCGTATTGCATATTTAAATAAAGAGAATCAGCAGTGATAATAATGATCTTAAATACTGACCGTGGGTTGGAATTAATGAGGCGAAACAGATTGCTAACAGTTAACCGTTTATTACTTCCAACCTTAACGAGGCAACCCAGAACAGAACAACAGCAACACGCGAACAAGTTGACAGCTCTTATATACTGAGCTGTAAAAACACCCTAGCCAATAGGCGCGTTTCAATTTCCCGCCTGGAGGGAGTTATGGACCAACCAATCAGAACGTGTCTGCGTCGGCACGTTCCTTGCTCCACTCGGTATCTCCGCAGACAGAACAAATGATGTATGAAAAACGGTGAACTATATACTCTGTATTTCAGCCCTATAAAGTTCTTTTATATTATTGTGACTATTATAACATATTATAGATGGGGATAGAATTAAAGGATAGTGGCTTTTATTATATAATAAGTTCAAAACATTGTATTTATTTAGAAAATTTATATAGCCTCTACTTGCTCATAGCAACTCTAGGAGGCCTATAAGCAATAAAAACACAAGTATAGAAAATATAGAAAATAAAAAACAATACTCCCACCCCAGTGACAACACACAGTCAAATGAGCCATTTGATAAGTTTCATCCCACTCTGGGTTCCTTATGCCTGCTGGCATTCATAGTAATATGAAGATTGCACAGCCTATATTAATTAACTACTGAAAAACCAGTGCAAAACTTATGTCATATTTAATTAACAGTAATAGTGCATACCTATAAGTACCTGCACAGAACTATTAATTTATTTATAAAATCTACACCCCACAGCAATTGAGCAATATATAATATGGCAAAACATTAAAAACCTCTAAGATATAATTAGAACAAAGCATCACACAATTATGAAATTCCTCAAGCTAAAAGAAGAGTACTTTTCTACTTATTTAAATGGAAACATCCCCAGATAAATGTATATACAATTGCAACTACTTTTTAAAAAACAAAAAGGACTTTCTGGATTTAGCAAAATCTTCTACATTGAATTTCTATTCTTAAGAGACTCAGTTGACTGTAGCAGTTCATTTATTTATTTTTATTGCTTAATACACTGACAGATCCATAATACTCTAGTCTTCATCATAATTCATTTTTTTCTTTTTACAACTATATATCATCTGATCTAATTCATAGTCTAATATCTATTCAATTAAATAATTCAATACATGTCACACACAGTTTTGTTAGTGTCTTTTCATTACTTAGTAATATATATTAAATACTAATTACTTATTGTCATTTCTGTTAGATGTTCTTCAGTTATCATTCGGAACTTGAAAGTCATATGAACAATTATTGTGGGATAAAAATGTATTATGTTTTCTTTTCATAATAATTATTCAAATCTTAATCTAGATTCAAGATCCAGATTTATACCTTTAATTTTAGAATTAAATATCCTTTAAGTAAGAACCAGTAAGAAGTACTTTTGAGCAGATAATTACAGGATTTGCTATGGGAATTAATTCTGTTCAAATTGCGTTTAAATCAATGGGATAATTAATCATGGCTTAGTTTTCTATAAGTTTAAAAGAAATTATGTAGAACTAACTTTACCCTAGATCCAACTCTCTATATAGTTGCAGTACATGTATTTAGTGGGCCTTATAAAATATTAGTGCATTCATATAGATTTTCAAAATTTGGACTGTAAAATTCAAATAGCTTACATGTAATGTAAAGTTCCTGGTATTTTCATACCATGCACTTTACAATACATTGGTCTGTATATAAAAGGATGACTATATACCGTATATACTCGAATATAAGCCGAGTTTTTCAGCCCGTTTTTTAGGCTGAAAAACGCCCCCCTTGGCTTATATTCGAGTCACCAAAAAATGACTTTTTCCCTGCAACCATTTTGGCTCCTGGGGTTGCAGGGAGGTTTGCTGAAGCCAAAATGGGGTGGGCGGGGGTGCGGCGCCCCTCCCCCACACCCCTTTTTGGCTTTAGGGGTGGCAGGGAGGCTTGCAGCTTTTTACAGCTTTTCCCGCGGCTGCTGATTTGGGGGGGGGGGAGGAGAGAGAAAGCCTCCTCTTGCCAAAAAAAGGGAAAGAGAGAACCTGAGGCACCCACAGATCCAGCTTTGAGGAGAAATTAAAAAGGGAAAGAGGAAGGTAATCAGACAAAAATATTTCTCCTCCTTCTCGGCAGGATTATTTTCCTCCTGACTTCGCCTATGGTTTGCTCAGCTGCTTAAAGAGACAACATCCCATTTCCCCACACGCCAGCCAGCCGCGGGAGAAGCTCCAAAAAGCTGCAAGCGCCGCTGCGGCATGGCTCGCTGCTCGCTCGCTCGCCGACTGCGCTGAGCGAGTGAGCGAGCGAGCAAGCAAGCAGCCAGCCATCCCAAGATGGCCCTTGCAGCTTTTTGGAGCTTCTCCCGCGGTTCACTGAGTCAGGCAACAGGGAGAACAAG
>WNWU01000017.1:645657-683586 GCA_012654045.1 Ptyas mucosa | reverse complement strand
TCCTGCCAAATTCCCCTTGTTCTCCCTGTTGCCTGACTCAGTGAACCCTGGCCCTTAATCAATAAGATATCAGTTGAATTACTAGGACAATTTTTCTTTGTTTGTACATACGTCTTTGAACAGACTGTCACCAAAAAGAAAGAAAAAAGAAAGCAATCCTCTTTATGTCCCGTTAGATAATGAAAAATGAAGAGATAAACAATAGATTTTAATGTTAATATGACCAATATATTCCAGTACATCATTGAAAGCTTATAGTATTATAAGATATTTCATATTTACATATTTATTTCATATTTACAAGCATAGATTTAGGCTACTGTATTAAAGCACTGCAAAATGCAAGGTACTATTAGAGATGCAAAATGTTTTGTACAATTCTGGACATGGCTTGCTGTCACATCTGAAGTTTGGGTCTTCTTAAAATAAAGGAACTAAAATTTTATTATTTTTATTACATTTAGCTAATCTAAAATTCAGTTTCGATTATGTACCATCATGTCAGTGTAAAACATTACTGGCCCCATAAATAGATCACAAGGATAAAATTTTGCCTTTATGTGGCATGAATGGATGTCATCTGGTCAAGCCCGACTGACAAAAGTTGGAAATCTGGTGAAGCCTGACAGAATTGGTAGCAAAGTGGGTTCGTGATGCATGGGAAGACATTCCAGAGGACATGGTGCAACATGCTTTCAAGAAATGTGGCATTAGTAATGCTATGGATGGCAGTGAAGACAATGCTTTGTATGAGAATGACAGCAATGATGGTGATGACTGCGAACTCAGTGATGACGACAATGTCTATGCTGATAACCTCACACCAGCAGAAGCTGAAGCTCTGTTTGGAGATACAGATGAGGAGGAATCCAGTTTTGAAGGATTTTAACTCTTGTGTTTTAGCTTGGTTGCTGATTGAGCTAAGGTTTTAAAAGTTGTACTTTTAAAGTTATTGTTGATACCATATTGTTTTTGTTGACCCTCTTTTCCACTTACAGAGCTAGTTTACTGTTTTTCTTTGAAATAAATATTCAAAAACATTTAACCTACTGATGCCTCAATTAATGTAATTTTATTGGTATCTATTTTTATTTTGAAATTTACCAGTAGCTGCTGCATTTCCCACCCCCAGCTTATACTCGAGTCAATAAGTTTTCCCAGTTTTGGGGGGTAAAATTGGGGGGGGGGTCGGCTTATATTCGAGTCGGCTTATTCTCGAGTATATAGGCACTTAATGCTTTTCTTAAAAATATTTTACATTATATTTCTGGACGCAGATGTAATTCATTCATTCATATAATTTTTTTAATATGAAAGAATATATATTTCTTTCTGTTTATAACTCTTTCAGGTGACTTGGATTATTACTGGTTGGATCCTGCCACATGGCACACTAGAGATACATCCCCTATTAGCTCGGTAAGAAATCTCCCTCCTTCCCTCCCTCCTTACCCCATTGTTTTGTTGATTTAAATTAAATAATAATATTGTTTCATAGCCATTTTAATTTCCATTGTTCTCAGTGTAACCCATATAAGAAATATTTATAAACATTGGATCTTAGGGTGTTTTCCATTCATGGAGTAATTATTCTGTTTATAGAAGTCTTCAAGGGAAGTTCATAATAGTGGAAGTGAAGGAAATAGTTTTAACTGATTCCAGTTCCGCTTGAAGAATCCTCCTTACTCTGGAGTAAGAACTATAAGCAGAAGTTTATAGGATGCTACTATTGATTGCCGCAAAGGATCCATTGCTGTGTAGTAAACATATGTACAAAAGCAGAATGAAATACAGGTGGTCCTCAACTTACAACCACAATTGAGCCCAACATTTATGTTGCTAATTTGTTAAGTGAGTTTTGCCCCATTTTATGACTTTCCTTGTAACATTTGTTAGGTGAATCGCTGTATGCAGTTCTTAAATTAGTAACAAGGATGTTAAGTGAATCTGGTTTCCTCATTGACTTAGTTTGTCAGAAGTCACAAGAGGAGATTGCATGACTCTGGGACACTACAATCATAAGTTTTCAAGCATCCAAATGTAAATCATTTGACCATGGGGATGCTGCAATGGTCACAAGTGTGAAAAATGGTCATAAGTCACTTTTTTCCAGTGCCATTGTAACTTTGAATGGACATTAAATGAGAGCTGTTGTAAGTCGAGTTGTGTATTGGGATAAACATCATAAAGGTGTGTCCCATATATATCTCTCCAAGCCAAATTCAGATCCAAATTATGTACTATTTTGTATCCAATTTTCCATTGGTAGGTAGGTAGGTAGGTAGACAGATGATGGATGGATAGATGGATGGATGATAGGATTGAGCCTTTTTTCTTCATAATTCCATTGTTTAGTTTTGTAAATTTCATTTCCATCTGAGCCTGCTCTTATGTTACTAGAACAGTCCCGGTGATACAGCAGATTTGGCCTCTAATGGAAGTGTTTTGCCACTGACTTCTTTCTGCTCTCCAGACATGGATTTAGAGGCAAACTCAGGAGGAAAAAAACCCCTTCACTTTTTATTTAACTGGCAAAATTTGACAGAAATTTAAGCTCAGAAACTGGTAATTTGCAGAGGTCTACACTTTCTGAGTTATGTTATAATCCACAAAACATATTGCAAATTGGCAACCAAAGAATCTTTATAAGGCTGTATTTTTATAATTAGAAAACAAACAGTGACAAGAGAATGCAGGTTCAGAGGAAAAAGGACTGTCAGTAGGCTTATCTAAAGATTGAGCTTCAGGAAAAATTACTATGAAAAGAATCAAACAAGACTTTGAGTTCCTGCAAATTAAATGTAACAGTGCTCTCTAGTTACTTACTGCGCTTACCACTCTGAGTGTAGAGTTTTTTTTTAATTCTAGAAGATTTACACTCCACAATTCTGAAATGAGTTTAGATTCATTCTTTCTGAGTCATGTAGAGATTCAATGAACAAAGCATTAAATAAATTCCTTCCCTGCTACGTAACCTGGTTGACAATGGAATGTTGTTGTCTCCCATAAATTTCCTTACTAAAAATGAAAGGAATTGGGTTTCATTCAAGTGTGTGTATTTGTGTGCATATATGCTGTACACTTTGCTGTAATAGGGATCTCTGGAATTTGTCTTGTTAAAGATGTCTTTTATGAGCTGAAATATACTTATTAGGTTGCAAGTTGTTAAATATGATTTTCATTTTTCGGTTGTTAAACATAATGCAGTTTCTTTTAATTCTGGAGATAACAATCCAGTTAAATAATGAGTACAAGTAATAAAAATAGGTGATCGCTATAAAAGTAGAGACCCAAAGTCTTTACCACAAAAACAATTTCTCAATTCATTTGTTTTCTGTATTTGTATGTAATAGCATCCTGTAACTTGGCAACCATCTAAAGAGGGAGATCGGCTAATTGGTCGTGTTATTCTCAACAAAAGAACAACTATGCCAAAAGAGTCAGGTGCATTACTGGGACTCAAAGTAAGTGCCTTGGAAACTATACTGTAAACTTATTTCCATTAATCTTTTGTAAGAAGACTGACCCTTGGTTGAAATTGAGACTTTTTTAAAGCAAGGTTTTAAAGTATATCATTCAAGTACCACCTTGAGATTAAAAAGAAGAAGCAGAAGTTAAACTCAAACTTATTAATTTTTAAAGTTGAGTTCACACAATATGCATGGCTAAATTGTATTTTGCCAGTTTGTGGCTCTAGGTATTGTATGACCCAAACAGTGAGGTTACATTGTTGTATAGTGTATTGTTCAGTTCCATGCAATTGGATTTGAATTGAACTGTACATTAGTTAATTGCTTAGCATTTGGGTTAAATATTAAGTTGACACTGATACAAAAATGTGATCTTTTCTAGAGTTCTGCCTCTTTGGAATACTTGGAGTATGTACAAATTTATTTATAGTTCAGGGATAGCCTACAGTTAGATCAATAACCAGTCAGGATTTTTTTTCCCTCCATGAATTCCTAGTTTTTAAAAGTATATACATATACGTATAACTAAATTCCAGATCTCTTGTCATGTAGGACGAATACTACATATACCCCTCTAAGGGTATATCTTGCATTTTTAATAGCCAATCACATTGAATGCTCCATGCTTCTCATTGTTCATGGGCTGAGTCAAAAAACAGTGGTTTCTCTTTGCTGCCTTTCTAGATCCTCAGCCAAGTAGTTTGAACTTTGCCTCTAAGAAGAGCTGATAGAGTGGGCTAGATTTCTGTACCAGTCATTAAATAATATCCTTTAGGTCTTACAAAGAATGATAGGAAGCATGAATAATAATTAGCATTATTTTGTACCATGACTGTCATCCTGAAAAAAGAATATATCAATATAGGTATGTTTTACCTTTGGAGTCAACCATACTGCAAGTTAAAAACTTTAGGGAAATTATGTCAAGCTTTCTGTTGCTGTTTTTCCTTAAACTTCGTCCCTGAAAGGCAATGGAACTCAATAGTGAAGAATGTTCTTAGGGCTAATGGTTAAATTTGGGATTGTAATGTTCACTGAGCTTAGTTTTATTTATTGCAAACATACTGCTCCATTTAGTTGTGTTCCTACCAGGGACCCCAACATACAACCTAACAAGAGAACTCACCAAATAACTCGATAGTTCATAGAACATGCAACTTTAATGCCCTGAGAAAATTAAAGGCTTAACAATTGTGAAAGATGAAATCACAGTCTAATTTGATATCACAACATTCTTACCTCCATACATCCAACACTGGCAGACTATCCATTGAAGCGTTAAAGCACAGGTGTCAAACTCAATTTCATTGAGGGCTGCATCAGGGTTGTGTTTGACCTCAGGGGGCACAGTAGGCGTGGCTGAGGTGGGCATGGCCAGCTCGACATCACTCATGTTCGGGGTGCCTGTGGTGGCTTGAACGTTCTGCCAGTGAAAATGGGCTGGTGAGTTCCATTTTTGGCTGCGACAGCTTTCAACAACCCTCTGCCAGCAAAAATGGAGGTCGGGAGGGCCCCAAGCTCCATTTTTGCTGGCAGAGGGTTGCAGGAGGCCATTGCAGCCCAAAATGGAGCTTGCCAGCCCATTTTCACTGGCAGAGGCACTGCGGGGCTGGTCCTTTGCTGTTTCCAAGGCAGCCCTGCAGGCCAGATCTAAGCACCCCATGGGCTGGATCCAGCCCCCAGGCCTTGAATTTGACATCCCTGCTTTACAGCATCAAACCTAGCCAAGAGTACAAAACTGGAAAAGGCTAGAATCATGAAACTGACAGACCTTTGCCACAGCACTTACTTTCAATTTGATAGATACATAAACAAATTAGAAGATACTGTATACAAACACCATAGCAGCAATCTCTGCAATCTCTCTTAAGCAATTCCTAAATCCAATAACTACAAAAAGCAGAGCAGGAATTGTTTACAACATACCATGTAATGCAGGGGTGGGTTCTACTTACTTTTACTACTGGTTCACAACGGGAGCATGCACAGATTGTCAATTATGACATCCGGGTGACTGGGCGGAGCTTCCTGCCGCTTTTACTACTGGTTCTAAAGAACTGGACAGAACTGGGAGCAACCCATCACTGAAGTAAAGATTGTGAAAGTCACTATCAGAAGATTAGCAGAATGCGTATGTGAACACCAGGAAGCAGCCAAAAGACATGATATAAATTCTTTAATTTCCTGACACATAGACAAATTGAACCATAAATTCAGTTGGAAAACTGTTAAGTATTTTAGATCAAGCCAAATCAAAGAATGCAAGATAATTCATTATAGTTTGGTGTTTTCATACATCAACCAATAGCAGACACAGAGAGCCTAGTATACAACTATTTAAAAAAGAAAGCAAAGGACCAGAGCATATTCTTCTTCCCTCCCTATCACATATCCAGCAATCAATATGCATATCAGTGAGAACTAGTGAGAACCAAAACAATAGAAAAAAACACTCTTAAGATGAAATAGTGCAGCCAAATCAAGCAGGTAGGCCAATCAGAAACAGGCACACATACAACTTTAAGTAAGATAGGTCACTACTGTGAAGATGCTTCCTATTGATTGATTTAGATCACGGTGTGAAGTTCCCGAAAGATGCCCTAATTAATTCATGAGCCATGAGCCAAACTTCAAAAGAAATACAGTCATTTATTAGGAGCACCATTTTGGCAATATTCAGATGCAGTTGGAACTAATTCCACGTAGATTTACGTTCCTCTATGACCCTGTCTCTCCCCTCCTCCCTGGCCATGTCATAAATCACATTCTCAATTAACCACTTTGGCTGGCTGTGAAATCCAACACCCTCCTTCTGATTGCGGTATGGAAGCATGTATGGAATGTATCTTCAGTTAGGGAAATCAATCAGCTCTATCAGTTCTCCCTCCCTCCTGCTCATGCAACTTGAAAGCCTTGCAAGTTGACACACGGGTGTCAAACTGGTGGCCCGCGAGCTGGATGCATCATGCACAAGCCACACCCACCCCGGCTCCGCAAAGGCAAAAAACATCATGATACGTCACGATACATCACGTGACATGATCAAGTTTAACATCCGTGATTTCAATGGTTGCCCAGCTTATCAGCTGCAACTCTGGCCAGTAAACATAAGGTTAAAAACCAAAAGAAACTACCTGTTTTGGTAATTAAATGTTTGCAACAAACAAACCATTTTCCTGGATTGACAAATTGAAGTAAAACAGGTAAGTTCCACTTCTGCAAGAAGATGGGCCTTTCAGTTATGCAACAGTAAGGGTTCTCACTGATTTTTTTTGCAAGTTTAAATAGTCACATGAATATGGATCTCTTAAAAATCATATGAAGTATCAACTTTACACAAGCAATTATTTTCCTCTGAAAGAGGCAAGGTTTTTGTGGTTATATAGATAAAACGCATTGAACTGAATATAGATTCCCATTATTTTAGTTAAAATGCAGTTTGGTATTCTGAAAGGTGGCATATTTATTTTCAGGTTGTAGGAGGAAAAATGACCGATTTAGGACGACTTGGTGCCTTCATTACCAAAGTAAAGAAAGGTAGCTTGGCTGATGTGGTGGGACATCTAAGAGCAGGTATCTCAGTTATGGGAATGATTTTGTTTTAATATTCTCCAAATCTATGTAATGCTACTGTTATGTACTATATTTGCAGTTTCAGTGTACAGTTCCCTCTGTAAATATTTCAACCTAATGGGGGCAAGGTAAAGGTTATCTATTTCAGCTGAACCTAGTTATATTGTTAAAATATATGTTTATTGGATGGACTCTTGGAAATACTCTGTACACAAAGTCAAGATTTGCATATGCTAAAACTATTTTTATAATATATAAAGTTGCTATGTCTCTGAGAGTATATAGATCTTAGTTATATCTGACAGAAAGGTATAAAGAACTGGGAAAAAATCCGTATAATCTAAATATTGATAATACTCCAGTTTATGTGATCAAAACAAAACCTTAATTCTAATTCTAATTTCTATAAACTTCATATGAAAAAAACAAGCATGAGGCTCTTTGTAATATTGGCTATATATATCTGCTAATGAACAAAGGGCACCTTTCTGCAAACCAAAACTACGGAAATATCAGATCTTACTATTCTTTTTAAAACAGAAAAAAAAACTTGTCAGAAAGAAGGAAATAACCTTCTCTGCACCAGAGATTTGTTATAAAGAATAATGGGAAGCATTTGCAAGTCCAAGAGCTCTGCAAAAACATTTGTTGGACTGAAGGAAGGAAACTATCAGGTTTTGCCTTGAGATAATAAAAAATCATCCAACTGTGTTACAGTGGAAGTATGCTGCATTGCACACTAATGTCAAAATGGCTAAGCTGCTCATAGCCTGACAGGAAGAAAATCTGAGACCTCCTGAGAAAATTAAATATTAAAATCACTTGAAGAGTTTCAATTTTCAGCTGACCTTTTAAATAGATTTTAATCTGTCTCATGCTGCCTGGCTAATCTTCTGCTCATGGCTGGCTAGAATGTATTTATTTAATAAATTTATATGCTGCCCCTCTCACTGTTGAAGTGACTCTGGGCAGCTTACAATGTGTTCTATCAACGATAGACAGACAGACAGACAGACTAACTGACTGAATATACTGATTAAGAATATACTGATTAGGAGCCTGAGTGGCGTAGCAGGCTAATGCCTCCTACTAAGGCAGCATTTAACATCCAGCTGCCTGCAATTACTGTGAGTTCTAGTCTCACCAGGCTCAAGGTTGACTCAGCCTTCCGTCCTATCTAAGGTGGGTAAAATGAGGACCCGGTTTGTGGGGGCAATAAGCTGACTTTGTATAAATATACAAAAGTATGAAGGCTATAGCTTAACGCGCTGTAAGCCGCCCTGAGTCTCCGGAGAAGGGCGGCATATAAATATAATTTTTTTAAAAAAGAAGTCCTGGTACTAGTAGGAAGAGAGAGGAAGAATAGTAGCAAGTTCTTCCTCTTTAATAGCACATGCTGTCTTCTAACTATACTGACCCCATTGCATGTTGTGATATGTGATAACAGAACCGGGTGATGGCCCAGTTAGGCTTCCTGACATCCTTCTGCCAAGCCATTTCAATTTTGGTGGTAGCTCAGTGTTTTGATGTCAGAAGAATGTTGAAGAAGAGTGATTTTTTTTTTAATTGCAAAGTTTATTGTCTCTGAATATACACCCACAGATATGGCCTAGAAAAGAAGCTACCGTAGCCATTTATATTTGTCTATGTATGTATCTCTGTGAGTGAAATCATACAAAAGAATATACCCTTTGTTTTTAAATTCCAGGTGATGAAGTTCTAGAGTGGAATGGTAAACCACTTCCTGGAGCTACAAATGAAGAAGTTTACAATATTATTTTAGAATCCAAATCAGAACCTCAAGTTGAAATTATTGTTTCAAGGCCTATTGGGTAAAGTTTGCTTTGCAATTTCTTTCTTAGCCTACCCCTGTCTCTCTTTCTTTATCCCACCCTCTCTTCCTCTCTCCCACCCTCTCTCCCTCTCCCCTCTTCCTTCTCTCATAAATGCAGGCATGTGCATCTAAAAGCTTATAATATTACAATAAGATACCCATTGGCTTACTAAAAATGTAAAGTAAAAAGAACGAAGGGGCAACTTTAGCATTCTCGTAGTTGGATTTGCAAGACAAAAGTCCTTGGCAGCAAATCTGGAAAGGTCCCGCTATAATGTTAACTATAAGGAGAAAATGTTCTTACTAATATATGTCATGATTTATTTATTTGGGCACAGATCTCATCACCTCGTGATCTCATCACTATACGGCTTCCTCAGATTTACAGCTAATTTAAAAGCCATTTATTTTAATGGATCTATGGTAAACGTTACCAAGTTTGGATCCAGTCTATTTTCTATTAATTACCCCTTCATTTTCACCTTCCCTCTCCCAGTGTGCTAAATCAGCTGGGAAAGGATGAATGTTATGTTATGAAGCACACCATCATGCATCTATCTGAATTGTTAACTGCAGTATGCCCTCATCTCCTCTAGGGTAGAATACTACAAAGTGCTATGACGAGGGCTGCTCTTGAAAACTATCAGGAAGCTGCAGCAAAATCCAGCAGCCCTCTTATCAATGGGTGAGGGCCACCATAATCATATACCATCGGTGTTGCCTACACAACATTGGCTACAGATAATAACCAGCTGGTTATCATCTGTACAGCCCTTACTAGCTTATGCCTGAATACATTTAGGACAGGGGTCCTCAAACTAGGTCTCGCAGGCCACATATGGCCCGCCAAAGCCATTAATGCGGCCCGCACAGGTCCACATTAATGCGGCCTGCACTACCCACATTGCCCCACCTATCGACCGCCACCCACCCTTTGTCCAAACACAAGACTTACCTTCGTGAACCCCACAGGCTGAAACTGGAAGGTAAGGCCAATATTTTTGACCTGCAGAGGGCTACTGGAGGTGGGAGAGGTGAAAAACGGGGCACGCAGATGCCCCAGGAGGCCAAAAATGAGCCTGTTTTAGCCCGTTTTTGGCCTGCATAATGCTTCTGAAGGCTGGGGAGGGGAAAACGGAGCATGCAGATTTCCTGGGAGGCCAAAAATGGCCCATTTTAGCCCATTTTTGGCCTGCAGAATGCTTGTAGGGGGGAGGTGAAAAACCAGGTGTGCGGATGCCCTGGGAGGCCAAAAATGGGCCTGTTTTTGGCCTCTCCTGCCTTCAGTAGCACTCTGCAGGCCAAAAATGGGGCGCATGGTGGCCTGGGGCGTCCGCACAACACATTTTTGATCTCCCCTTCCTCCAGAAGATAAGAGAGAGAGACAGAGAGAGAGAGAAAGAGACAGATAGAGAGACAGACACAGAGAGAGAAAGATAGACAGAAAGAGAGAGAGAGAGAGAAGGAGAGAGATTTGTTGATTGTAAGCTCCTTGGGGCTGAGAAGAATTGCTGCAAAACTAAGTTTCCTGAAGTGGACCACTAGACTCCTAAATAACTGAAAAAACGATCTAGTAAAAAGAAAAGTCAACCAAAAGAGCAACATGCAAACAAAAGCAAATAAAACACCCCCAGGAGCAAAACAAATTAAAGTTTAATTTCTGTGCATTGTTTAATGGACTGCTAAATTGGCCATGCCCACCTAGTCACATGACCTCTTAGCCACGCCCACCCAATCACATGATCACCTAGCCACGCCCACCCAGTCAGTCTGCCCCCCCCCAACAGTATGAGGGACCGTGAATTGGCCCCGTTTCATAAGTTTGAGGACCCCTGATTTAGTATTAGCTCATAAAAATCTATCAACCAGTTAGGATGTCGATTCCCTCCTCCCCAATGACGTCTGTAGAAGGTAGTAAGGAGAATGGAACATGATGGTTCCACCCCTTTGTAATTCCTCACCCACTCTTCTGTCATTTAGGAAGAAGGGAAAGACTAAGCTTCCTCCTAGAGCTTTTAATTCTAAAATTGCTGCTATTAATGGATGCTGGGAGGGAAGGCCGTTTTATTCACTATATTGCTCTTTCAGTGTTGGTACTATTGTTCTTAATGTAATGTTTTAAAAGGACTTATGGAGGGTGGAAGTCTATAACAATGGAATTTAAATTAAATTAAAGGCAGGATATGATCTTTCTGTCTTCCTGTGTAACAAAAGTTCCTTGGATCATTTGGGATTAAAGGTAAAAAATCTGATACGTTTATATTTTAGAAGACCATATGTATTTCTGGAATAAAATCCAGTATGACATACTTAGTTATATAAATGAAATTAAGTGTGTTTCTATGTATATTGTAACATCATGCGTTTAAAAATGGGGATTATGTTTGTTTGCCTAATTGTTTCCAAGTTTCTTTTCTGTTTTTCTCTCCTGTTATTATAAGGTTCTTTTGTAGGTTTAATTCAGCAAACTCCTTCAGGTGTGTGAATAAACATTTTAGTGAATTAAATCCCCCTTTACCCTCAACTTAGTGTTTTGTAGTTTCACTCCTCTCCTATTTACTTTTTACTGTTGTGTGGTGGAAAAATATTGTGGGACTGCCAGACCACAATATAAATATTTACATTGAAATTGCTGTTTGTTTCATTTTCAAATCGTATTCCTTAAGAGAGATGAGTTCCCATCTTTCCTAAGAATTGAGCAAATCATTTCAAGAAAAGTAACATAGTAGAGATATGTCAAAAGCATTAAATCTGGGATTTTTTAAAAAAAACCATGTTGTAAATAAACATTCAATGTCTGAACCTTCTGTTTTATTAAATAGCATTAAGTAAATAATTGTGTATATAGATTAAACATTATTTATAGCATTGCTCTGTGGATCAACAAGGCATTTCAAAATTTTCTCTATATATGTCTATTTCAGTGACATTCCACGGATTCCTGAAACTTCTCATCCTCCACTAGAGTCTAGTGAGTATTAACCTTATTCCAGCTGCTGAGATTGAACAATGTTGATTCATAAGATGTCATTCAGTATTACTTAGTTTACCAGCACAGTCTTCCCTCCACCGTCAAGTGAATTTTAATACTTAGTGATGTTGTATATATTTTATTCATACCAAAGGATAGTCTGCAGGATTCATGCTAAAATACATGGGACAATAAATAGCTGTAGCATATATCGCCAGGGAAACCATTCGCAATGTCTGACACATGATTATTATTATTATTATTATATTATATTTATATACCGCTCTACTCCCGGGGGACTCAGGGCGGTGTACAGACAAATGATAAAATACATATAATACAAATATTTTAAAGAATTGATTAAAATACAATTAAATAATTTGGTCTTAAACCTAAAATTAAAACTCTAAATTTATGAGATTAAGATTTAAAAATATAAGAGCAATTTTAGAAGAGGTTAGTCCAGGCCAGCCTGCTGGAATAGAAACGTCTTGAGGGCACGGCGGAAAGCGCGGAGATCTGGGATTGTCCGTATGATAAGAGATACAAGCAGGTCAGCAGCAGTCATATCACAAGATTGTGACATGTTTTTCTTTTGAACCTCAAAAGTTACCAAAATATCCTGATTGATCATACAAATTGACTTCAACTGTTCACTTTGATCTTTTTCTCCCCAGCCTAAAATATAGAACTGCCTTTTTGTCCCTTCCCTTTCTCACTTTGCATAAATCAGAGTTTTCTGAACTAGAGTTATGTTCTAATGTTGGTTTTTCAAACCCAGAAAAGAAGACATAATATCACGTGGCTTTATTTTCCATTTTGTCAACTGAGGTTGTCCAAATTCTGCCATTCTAGGCATAACAGAAAGAATTCTGTTAATTCTGGTTGAATACAGGTAATCCTTGATTTACAAATGTAATAGGGCCTGGCAATTACATATGTAACCTGAGGAATTCATTAATGGGATCATGTTAATTAAATAATAATAATAATAATAATAATAATTATTATTATTATTATTACTATTATTTTATTTCTATACCGCCCTTCTCCTGAAGAACTCAGGGTGGTGTACAGCCTATTAAAAGCACAAGACAAACATCAATTAAAATAATTAAAATTATTAAATAATTTTGGCTCAGTTTAAGACCCCCCAAAATTTAAAACACCTGATTTAAAATTATTACATTGATAGTCCGGCCTGGCGGAACAACAGGGTCTTGAGGGCACAGCGAAATACCCGAAGGGCGGAGATCTTACACATTTCTGGGGGCAGTTCATTCCACAGGGCTGGGGCTCCTACAGAGAAGGCTCTCCCCTGGGTGTCGCCAGCCAGCATAGCTTGGCTGATGGCACCCTGAGGAGCCCCTCTCTGTGTGAACGAACTGGCCGGTGGGAGGCTATTGGTGGCAGAAGTCGGTCTCGAAGGTACCACATTGAATGTGATTCCTCACTGATTTACCCAATGCATTCACTAATCAGATGCTCAGGTTGTTAAGCGCACAGCTTATCTCTGGATGGGGAAACCATGGGGAGCCTAATGCTTCTGACCACCCAAGCCCCCTCCAACCTACGGAGATAACCCCCCATTCTGTCCCACCGGATCTTCACAAGCACTTACCTTTTGAAGATCTCAATGGTCAACCAAACTGTGTCCTTTCCAGCCTCTCTGCTGCGGTTTCTTTGCCTGGGTCCCTGCAGGCTCCGGTCATCTTTGCAAAAAGCTTTTGGCAAGAAGAACGGACGCCAGGAGGGGCGTGTGCACCACTTCTTGCCTCTGTTCTTCATGCCAAAAGCCTTGAGGAAAGCCAGCCAAACCCTGCAGGGGCGAGTGATTACATCCTGGCAGGCTCCGGTCGTCTTTGCAAAAAGCTTTTGGCTCACGCCTTTCCCGGCCTCCATTCTTCGCGCGAAAAGCTTTTTGTAAAGACAACCGGAGCCTGCCGGGACGCAGGCAAAGAAACCGCAGCAGAGAGGCTGAAGAGGACACAGCTCGCTAGACCTTTGCAAAGTAAGTGAGTCTCCACAGGCCCAGTTCCTATGGAGATACTGGGGGCGGGGGGTGGGAAATAGGCAGAACGAATGTTGCAATGCCTCTGCAGTTGTTTGTAAGGGTGAATGACTGCTGTGGTGCTGCAACGTTCGTAACCTTGAAACTATGTCATAAATAATGGGGGGTGATGTTGTAACTTTGAACCGTCGCTAAGTGAACTGTCATAACTCAATTATCTGTATAAGCCAGATTGTTCGTAGGAAAACAAATGCATAATTTTTGGAGGAATACAGAGAGAGTTTCTCAACTTTAATATGCCTTCCTTTTCTTCCTTTCACAAGTCTAGCGGCACAATTATCCATTATAGCACAGCTGAGAAATAATTCCAGGAACAAATACTCATTTTTTCCTGAAGCTTTTTTTAAAAAAGAAACTCCTTATCACGCCTTACCTTTTTCAAAAGAAAAAGATTTTGCAAAAGCAATAATTTCTCTGTTGTTTCCTTTTAAATTCTACTACCGTGTTTCCCCCAAAATAAAACTCTGTCTTATATTTTTTTTAATCCTGAAATAAGCATTTGGCCTTATTGCCATGCCCGATTGGGCTTATCAGGGGATGTCTTATTTTGGGGGACACAGGGTATATCAGGGTTTTCCTCATCTTCTAGCAAATATATCTCCTCATGTACACACTATAATAAATGCAAAATATTTGGAGGAATTACATTATCTAGAGGATAATGTAGATAAGATATCTACAGTTGATTTTTCCTTGACTGATAAGTTTCAAAATCTGTCCTTGCTCAAAAGTTATATTGTGTTTACAGATATTTAAAACTTAATGTTTTGTTGAAACTGTAACATATTTTTGACATTGCTAAGTATTTAAGTTTTTATTTCATTTCATTTTTCTTGTTCTCTTTTTTTCTTTCTTTCTACCATTTCTTTTGCAGATAGGGCAAAAAAAGGAAGGCCCAGTTATTTCTGTTATTATTGTTATTATTTTGGCCAGTGTTCTCTTTTTAACTCATACCTTCTTCACTTTTAATGTGATATCTTTCAAAGTTCTTTATTATTATTCTATTTTCTTCCTCCTCTTTCCAGGTTCTAGCTCATTTGAATCTCAAAAAATGGAACGGCCTTCAATTTCTGTTATTTCCCCTACTAGCCCTGGAGCTTTAAAAGATGCCCCACAAGTCCTACCTGGGCAGCTGTCAGTAAGTATAGAATTATGGTACTAGGAAACACATTTTGTCTGCTTGCAGATGTCTTGCAATATTTATATTTGCATTGTTTAATAAATGTAAGTTTATTGTTCATTTTAACTAAGCATGTGTGTATGCTTACAGCACAGGATTGAAAACAACTGATTGATTGTGTGCCATAACTCATTTCCAACTATAGGTAGATTTTCTCCATAATAATCTATTCCTCAGAAAACATTTTGGTATGTACTTATAAAACTGGACCAATCCTGTGTTATGAGAAAGAGTTTTTTAAAATGAAGTTCAAAGTCGGTCCTGCTATAAGAGTGGTTACAATTATATAAGACACTCACTAGCCACTAACCCCACTTTTTATTCACACATGCACCCATAGCAGTGGTGGAATTTAAATATTTTTACTACCGGTTCTGTGGACGTGGCTTGGTGGGCGTGGCAGGGGAAGGTTACTGCAAAATCCCCATTTCCTCCCAATCAGCTGAGACTCAGGAGGCAGAGAATAGATGGGACGGGGCCAATCAGAGGTGGTATTTGCTAGTTCTCCGAACTACTCAAAATTTCCGCTCCCGGTTCTCCAGAACTGGTCAGAACCTGCTGAATACCACCTTTGACCCATAGATATGTGAACACACACTATGCGAAAACATACATATACACCCATAATGCTACAGAGTGATATTCAATTGCTCTGTTGGAAGCTTATTCCCCAGAAGTTGTTTTGGGAATGGCAGTATGCTGTTTTATAGAGGATTAAATTCTTTGGGACAGGGTGTGGGAATGATGTATACAAAATGGCAGCTGATGTGAAAGGTGGAAAAAACAATAAACTCAGACCCATCCTGTACAGTTTTTCTACCTGTTTCAATGACTGAAGTAAATTCTCAACTTTAAAAATAATATGGCATAGCTGACTGTATAGATCGATTTAACAGATTGGGCTGCTGGGTACATGGTACCATGCACATTCCAGTATTAATTCCTGCCTTCAGGTGTCCTCATATAGAATCTAAGGAATAATCCTTTCTTGCTGTTGCCTGCCAAGAACCTACCTTTGGAGTGAAAATCACATATAGATAATGTACACATGCATTTATAGATTCACCCTACATGAAGCTGTCTAATCCCATAAAAGTAATCTAAGATTACAAAATCCCATTTTAGTGCACTTTGTAGTTTAATCATAACTTATATGGAAAACCTTCCTCCAGTTTTTACTTCCCAGATTTCCTTTCAAATCAATTTCCATAGATCAAGATTTTTTAGTTGAATGTAGCATATCATGGACAGGGTGTAATGCAGAGAAAAATTGCTTTTATGTTTTCTATTATTTAATGACTGTACTGTTGTTTCCTTTATCAGTACAATGTAAATAAAAATGAACCCAAATTGACATATTTTATTGATAATGTAGAGCTTTTTTAATATTTTAGGTTAAACTATGGTATGATAAAGTGGGGCATCAGTTAATAGTGAATGTTCTTCAAGCAACAGATCTGCCACCGAGATTAGATGGACGACCAAGAAACCCATATGTGAAAATGTACTTCCTTCCAGATAGAAGGTAAGACTTCAAATAAAAGACCATATTGTACAGATCAAGTATTTCAATTAAGCTCTATATTTGTGGAATTCAATGCAAATCCAATATTACTCATCTTGGTGAAGTGCTAGTGGCCAATTTTTAATTTTATTTTCTTTGATGCAAACCAAAATCTGTCTCTACAAGAGCACCAAATTTATTCAGGTGCAAAGAATGAGTCATTATTTTATCATATCATCTGTTCTAGAACAGTGTTTCTCAACTTTGGCAACTTTAAGCCAAAAATTCTGGGAGTGAATGTCCACACAGCTTAATATTGACAAAATTGAGAAACACTGTTCTAGAATATTCCATTTTTTCCATAACTTTTATCAGTTCATTTTTTTTCCATCCCAAATTTTTCCCACAAGCAGAAACCAGTTGTGTGCAATATTATTAAGTTTAAGTTTATTTAATTTGTATACCGCCCTCCTCCCAAAGGACTCGGGGCGGTGAACAGCCATAAATAAAACATATACATATAACATTTAAAACCCACTAAAATCCAATGAAATAAATTTGGCCATAGAAATATTAAAACCCCAATAATTTAAAACAAATTAAAATTTATAATATTAATTAAAAAAGGGGAATTAGCATCAAATGTCGACATCTACTTTATACTACTGTATCAGAAGTCTGCTAAATGGTGTGCAATAGGATATTCTGAAGGCCAGCATTAGCCGCCAGTTATTTTCCTTGAACAATGTATTACTTATAACCTTTCTGCCGAAAAGTAGCATACAGTCTAGTTAAGATTTTCTTATTATTTATACATTTATTTTGTTATATGGTCACCATATAGCTGTTTATATTTATAACTATAAATATATGTGTTTATAATTGTTTACATTTCCCTGTGTTTTTAATGTGTTAATTAATAATATTTAATTTAATAAATGACTTATGGTGGATAATAACTGTCACAGTGGTTTCATGCTGGCTGTCCCTTGGTCAGCATTTCACTTATTTAGTTGTGAATCCAATCACAGCAATCTTTTATAGTGTTCAGCTCTGCAATGGTGCTGGGTTATTGAATTTGAAGCAGCTAATCAGCTGACTAGGGGTCTTCCCCTCGCCTCTTTACAGAAGGAATTGACCACACTGGACCCATGACTATGAAAATAGAACAGAATAGAATTCTTTATTGGCCAAGTGTGATTGGACACACAAGGAATTTGTCTTTGGTGCATAAGCTCTCCGTGTACATAAAAGATATAAGTGATAAATCATGATTATAGTCATCATAAATACATTCATCATGAATCATAAGATACAATACTTAGTGAGAGTCATAGGATACTAAATAAGCAATCAAAATCATACCAGGAAACTAAATAAAACAATATAAATTGTAAGATACAAGCAACAAGGTTGTAGTCACAAGTAGAAAAGGAGATAGGTAATAAGAAGGATGAGAAGAATAATAGCAATACAGTCTTAGTAAATAGTTTGACAGTGTTGTGGGAATTAGTTGTTTAGCAGAGTGATGGCATGCAGGAAAAAAATGTCCTGGTGTCTAGTTGTTCTGTTGTACAGTGCTCTATAACGTCGTTTTGATGGTAGAAGTTGAAACAATTTATGTCCAGGATGTGAGGCAGTGATGGGTTGCCCCCGGTTCGTACCAGTTCTATAGAACCGGTAGTAAAACCAGTAGGAACATCCGCCCACTGACCCTGACATCATCAAAATGCTTCTGCACTTGCACAGAAGAGCGCGCGAGCGAAACACGCGCGTGCAGCCTGATGTGAACTGGTAGTAAAGTAGAACCCCCCCTGATGTGAGGGGTCTGTAGATATTTTCACATGAAGCTTAAGACCTGAGATGGAAATACATACCTGGATTTCTGATGATAATTTACAGTGACTTTTTATGTTTCAGTGATAAGAGTAAAAGAAGAACAAAAACAGTAAAGAAAAGCTTAGAACCCAAATGGAACCAAACCTTTCTCTATTCGCATGTGCACCGTAAGGATTTTAGAGAACGGATGTTAGAAATCACTGTTTGGGATCAGCCAAGAGTGCAAGAAGAAGAAAGTGACTTCCTCGGAGAGGTAAATGGAAATATACCATCATTGTATTTTAAACATGGAATAGAATCTTGAAGCAGTTTGTCCCTACTGTTAAACAAAGATGAATTTTGCTGTACTTTCTCATAGATTCTCATAGAGTTGGAGACTGCGCTTTTAGATGATGATCCACACTGGTATAAGCTGCAGACCCATGATGAATCCTCACTACCTCTTCCTCAGCCATCACCTTTCATGCCAAGGAGACATGTCCATAGCGGAGAAAATTCCAGCAAAAAATTACAAAGTAGGTGCAGAATTCCCCTTTCATTTTGCTAGAGCTTTGACTAGTAATTATGCTGTGAACATTTATAACAACTTAAGCAACTATGTTCAGTAAAAAGTATGGGTTTCAAACAGGGGTGAAATGTAAAATTTGTTACTACGGGTTCTGTGGGCGTGGCTTGGTGGGGGAGGTTAATGTGACTGAGTGGGCGTGGCCAACTTTTTTTTTTATTTTAACTTTTCAAAACATTTTTTCTGCAAATACAAAAAAATGCTTTGAAAAGCCTCTGCCGATCAGGAACACAGCTGGGATCGTCAGAGCCTTTTCAAAGCATTTTTAAGCCACCTCTTCCACTGAAGAGGTTGTAGAAAAAATGCTTTAAAAGTCTCTCTGATGATCCCAGCTGAGTTGCCTGATCGTTTTAAAAAATGCTTTGAAAAGTCTCTCTGAAGATCAGGCAACTCAGCTGGGATTGTTAGAGACACTTTTAAAGCATTTTTTTCTTCAACGTCTTCCGAGGAAGAGTTGATTAAAAAAATGCTTTGAAAAGGCTCTGACGATCCCAGCTGTGTTGCCTAATTGTCAGAGCCTTTTCAAAGCATTTTTTTTAAACCACCTCTTCCCTGGAAGAGGTTGTAGAAAAAAATGCTTTGAAAAGCCTCTGAGATCCCAGCTGAGCCACGCGATCATCAGAGGCTTTTTTTTTTACTTTTAAAAGCATTTTTTGGGCTGAAGAAGTTGTAGAAAAAATGCTTTTAAAAGTAAAAAAAAAAAAGCCTCTGATGATCATGCGGCTCAGCTGGGCATAGTGGGGAGTGGGGGGTGCAGGGATTTTTCCTACCGGTTCTCCGAACCACCCGCCGCCATCACTACCGGATCGGGTGATCCGGTCCGAACTGAGAGCATTTCACCCCTGGTTTCAAAGATCTGCATCAAGATTTAACTCATACTGTCTCAATGTTTTCAGAACTTCATAGTATAGTAATCTTTTAAGGATGAAAATCAGTTCTTTAATCTGACTGGAACTTATTGTTAAAGAGGCATGCATAATATTGTGATTGTAATTATTATGATTGTGTTTGCAAAGACCAGACTTGGCTATATTGCTATCATTCTGAAATCTGACAAAGCAAAAGGAATGCTTCCTGCTTTCACTTTAGAAACCAAGAAATGGCTGCTAGGAGTGTTTTGTTGCTGCTTCTATGTTCAGCAGCTTTTCTTGTGATTTTCAATGCTGTCCGACTTCATTACCTCTGAATGTTTTTCATTAGGTTGTTTAGGCTCACAACATGAGAATGGAAACTGTTGCCCAGCTATAATTTATGGACACTCATTGATCCCATAATAACTAAAACATCAATCAGTAGTTGCGTGTGTGGATCATTAGATTCACATGTTGCACTAAACCGTAATGTGAATTGGTTTGGTTTAATATGACTTATGAACTTTGGTGAGCCAGTTATGGTGCAAAGGTTAAGGAAAAACTCAGGAGACTGAGTTGTAGTCCCACCTTAAGCATGAAAATCAGCTGGATGACTTTGGCTCAGGGGTATCAAACTCAAGGCCTGGGGGCCGAATTTGGCCCGTGGGATGCTTATATCTGGCCCATGGGGCCACCCTGGAAACAGTGAAGGACTAGCCCGCGGTGCCTCTGCCAGGGAAAATGGAGCTTGGGTGGGCCGCACACAGGTTCTCCTGAGCTCCGTTTTCACTGGCAGAGGGTTGCAGGAGGCAGTGGCAGCTGAAAACAGAGCTTGGAAGCCTGTTTTCTCTGACAGAGTGCTCGGGCCACCACAGGCACCCCCAACACAAGTGACATCGAGCTGCCCACGCCCACCCTGGCCATGCCTACTCCGGCTCCCTGAGGTCAAACACAGCCCAGATGTGGCTCTCAATGAAATTGAGTTTGACACCCCTGCTTTGGGCCAATCACTCTTTCTCAGTCCAACACACCTGACAGGGTTGTTGTTGTGGATAAAATAGGAGAAAGAAGTATTAGGTATGTTTGATATATGATACCATATATAGAAATTAACTAATGTGAAATCAGGTATACCAGGTGCTGTATGAGCAATTTAACAATAAATGCTACAATCCAGTGAGTCATTGTGCTGTCACAATATGCTTGGAACTATAGCCAGTACCAGAGATTAAAATGTGTTCTGATTCCGAGCCACTTTGCAATAGCTTTTTTTTTTTTACAATTATTATTATTATCTCTTTTTTTTAGTTCTGAATGCATCCCATTTATTTAACTCCCCCAAATAAGTTTTGCTTACACTTATTTTAACCTTTTGCAAAAGAACCAAGTATACAGTTATTTGCCTTACTGTTGCACAGGATCTCAGCGAATCAGTGATAGTGACATCTCAGATAATGAGGTTGATGATGGTATTGGAGTAGTTCCTTCAGGTGCGTGGGTGAAGAGCATGGTCCTACATCCTTTGCTTCAACTTCCCTGTCCTTTTCCTCTTCCGCGTTTGAATTTTTTAGATTTTTGAAAGAACTTGAGTTGGGAGGTCATGTTTTCCAGAAAGTTGTATTGTTCCATGGTGACACATTTTAAAATTTACACCAACCTTTATTTGTTCCTGAATTAAAATGAATCTTCCATTCTGCTACATCTGCAGTGAATGATCAGGGGCAATGGTTTGTTACAAGGTTAATATTTAATATTGATACCAATGTAAACAACTAATAAACTTGTTTGTACATAATGTAGGCATTTCATGGGTCAAGGATCTCTTTTGAAATAAAAGATAATACAAAAATATATTCAAATATGTCGCTTAAGTAATAAAAATCTCAGTTGATCTGTTCTTGTTTTCAGACCTAAAGGTGCACCATGGAATATATTGAAAATGCATGGCTGTACGTAGTGCATGAAGCATGGCTACATATTTTATAACTCTTACAAACATTCATTAGTTTTCTTTATCTTAAATATATGCATAAAATATATTCATAAATGAAGATTTAAGCAATTTCTATAAAAAGATAAAATCAAAATTGTAGAAATACAGTGTTCAACATTATAGGAAGTGTTGAAGGTTTCCTGCAGCCAGTCACAGCCTGAATTGGAAAATATCTTCAAAGTAAAAAAAAACAACACATAACTTGACATTTCAACCAGGTATTTGAATCGGATAATTAACTGTAATAAACAGTTTGAAAGATTTTTTAATTATTCTTACTTTTCTCTATTTGAAATAATGACTAGCTAGTATGGTTACCAATGCTATTTTGGCTGGTATATACAGTATTAATGCACATTGTACAACAACATTGTCCAACAAGCCTAGAACAATATATCACATAAATTCATTCTACCATATTTTTGGGAGGTGTTAATTATGTTAAAGAATATAGTACTCTATTATCTGAAAATCAAGAAGGATGTCATAATAATAGTTAATTAATTTTGACATTTTTCTTAAACAACAGTTGAGCTTAATGATTAAGCTAATAATATAAGCTAATAATAATTAAGCCATATGTTGTTACTTTTTGTCATACAGTACTGTGCTTATATTGTCTATGTGACAACATAGACTATTGAATAAAAGCATATTTCTGTAGTTTCCATTGTCTAATGCAGGAGTGTCAAACTCGCGCTGTCATGTCGTCGTATCGTAACTTTTTTCACCTTCGCTAAACCGGGGGTAGGCGTGGCCAGTGTCTGGCCCACGGTCTGCGAGTTTGACACCCCTGGTCTAATGTATATGTTTAAAAATTCTTGATAGTTTTAGTTTTGCAGATAAGGATGATTTTAACATAAATATAATTAAACAGGAAAAGTTATTTCATAATTTACATTATAAGCAATTATTTTATCCATATCACAAGGCATCTTCCATTCACAAAGCAGTCATACAGAATTTATGAGAGAAAAGTATGGAATATATTCTGGATGAGAAAGATTCTATAAGCTCCCTCCCTTCGAATCTGAGGTTCTTTAAGAACTAGTAATATTTAATTTATATATTGTTCCTTCAACTAAAGGATTGTTTTAAGTAGCCTGCTGCTATTTATAGTACAATTTAGCCAACTGGTTTCAAAGCATTCATCCTAAAGATTTCATTCATTATATCAGGCCTTTTTTTTTTTATTCTTAGAAGAACTTGATTGTGAGTTGGTATCTTTTCACCATTTGAAATATTTTCTTTTTGAACTCCATTAGTTTATCATGTTTTCTGTGCATAGACAATTCTTCCTATAGGAGAACAAAATGTAATTTTTTCTTTCAACAAGATGCCATGTGTGGCTTTTGCTATTTCAGCGGAAAGCGTCATTCAGGTCTGCATTCATACTGTAAGCTCTGTAAATAATTTGCAATTTTGATGGCATTTAGTTATAGTTTTCTTTGTCTTTTTTTATGTGCTAGGTCCAGCTAAGAGTAATTTGTGATAGTGATAGCAAAAAAGTTTAATTCTGGGCAAAGGAAGTTCTATTGATTATTTCAATGTTGAACAGTACTTTCTTAAGTGACTTTTATATCATGTTCACATCAGCAACTAACTTAACTGAAAATGAAACTGAAGCTTCAATCCTAGAACAATTAGTCATAAACTATTCTGTTGCTTGCAATAAGTTTGGCAATAGCATTGTTTCAGTGTTGCAGCCAAAGATGTACAGAATTCATCTGAAAATACTGAACAGTTGAAAAACTGACCGTCCTAGGAATTAATATCTAATTATTATTTAGATATTATATATGCTCTTTTTCATTTTTTCCACCTTTGAGAATTTCTTAGTCTGCATGTAAATTCTTCTGTACCTATGTTTATGCTTTTCCCTCTTATATATATTTAAGTATAATGCTATTTGTTAGACTTAGCTGCATGATATTTCAGGATTTTCACTGGTGAAACAACTACTTGAAAATCTTGTAATAAACGAGATGCTTTCTTGAAAAGACTAATCTGATCATTAATTCATTGCTATTTATGATCCAAACTAAATTACTTTTGTTGCACTTTTACCAGTAGGCTATAGGTCTAGCAGTAGAGAAAGTAAATCTGCAACATTAACTGTGCCAGAACAGCAAAGAACAACTCATCATCGTTCACGATCTGTATCTCCTCACCGTGGTGACGATCAGGGCAGGACCCGTTCTCGTTTACCAAATGTGCCATTACAGAGGTAAGATTGAAAATGTAGTTGCTTTATCATGACCTCCCAACAGTCTGTACAAAATGGAGTAATCTAGATCCCCACTATTTCCAACACTTTTCCACTGAATTCATCTGAATTTAAAAGTGGGCAACTGTGAGAGGGGCAGATTTTTGTGAACTTTATATTCTTTTTAGGCACTTTGACGCAAGGGCGACTGCTCCCTCTGCAATGGTCAATTTGCCATAAAGAGAATTGTTAGGTTCTTGTGTAGTTCCCTTAATGACATAACTAGGCAACTCTTCATTCACTGTTTCCTAAACAAGGTTATTCTATCAATCGATTAATGCATTTTACTTTTTGATAATGTATCATGTTCCACACTGTCCTTCTGCCCTCCTGTCAAGGAAGAAATTTACGTAGAGAGAGCTAGAGCCCTTGCCAAAAAGGTTGGTGCAACAAGGAACTACCAGAAGAATTCAGCAATTTTGCCAAGGGAATTTTTTCTCTCACCATCAAGTCACTGAATTAAATATTAATATTAATTATGTGCTGTATTGAAGCTCTGAGAATGTTAGTCACAACACATCAGGAAAACAAGTGGCTACGAAAAGCTATTATAATGGACTGGATTATATGTATTTTACATTCCTAGATCAATATTCCTCTATTTGCATCAAGGTTATCAGACTTAAGAATTTTACACTTAAACATTTATATTAATTTATTTGTTCATTATCCTATAAACCAGGAGTTTAGATGAAATTCATCAAATGAGAAGATCACGTTCTCCAACTAGACACCATGATGCCTCCCGAAGCCCAGTTGACCGCAGACCCAGAGATATGGATAATCAGTATTTATCAGATCAAGAAGGGTATGTTTTTTATCTTTAAATTTCTATTAAAAGTACCAGTGCAGCTTTGAAAACACTTACTTTCTAAAATAGATGAAAAAAGTCCTCATATCTATAACAACAGCAATAACCAAGTATGTATTCAAATCTTAAGGCAACATCGAGCAATCCGTTTACCCTCTTCTTTGTGGACTGTTTCCAGCTTGCTAAATTTACGGTTGCTGTTTTTCCTGTCAATTTCCCGAACATTTTTTATGCTGTCTTTTGGTACTTGTGGGATTGCCACAGCTAAAAAAAAAAAAGGGTGTGTGTGTGTGACTTATTCTCTGAAGCTCCTGCGGATTGGACAAGAAGCAACAGGTGAAAACTCATTAATGAGAGATCCAATTTGGAATTAAGGAGAAATTTCCTGACAGTGCGAACAATTAACTAATGGAACAGCTTCCACCCTTACCCTAACCCTAACCCTGAGCTGAACAGTGCTTTGTAAGAAATGTGTTAAGAACTCTCTGAACAGAACGTGGGGTGTCTGGTGCTCTGATTTGTACATTAGCAGGATCAATTGAATTAGCAGGATGGCTGCTGGGTTTTACAAAAATCCAGCATTTTCTGGATAATTAGCAGCCATTTTGATAAACTGGGGGAGGACGGATTAAAAAATAAGGGAACATTAATATCTCTCCATAGCAATCTCAGCTTTGTGGCTTGTATGTGTACATCAGTAATCTTTTATTAGAATTTGTAGGCTTAATGTGGTATGTGGTGGTACATTTGCAAATCTGACAACTATTATATCAAGAACACATCATATCTCCTCCTTTAATGGTTCCCTGGGGACAAGATTGGAAGAGTAACATTTATATATAATTTTCTGTGTGGAATTTATGGAATAGCACTATTCTTTATTCTTCTTTGCACTACTTTGTTTTACGTGTAAAATATTAAATTTCATAGTTTTACTACTAAGATTACTATATACTATATAGTGTTGTTAGATAGCATGCCAGCTGACAGTGAATTATATGTTCTCTAAGTACATAATAGTATGATGGCATATTAGTCAGAGTTTTGCTACTTCAAAAACGTTTAGGTTTATCTGCCTGCTTAACATGGTCTTTAGTAGATTTTTATAATATCATAGCTTCGTAAACATAAACTTTACTTGACAAAATAATAAAATAATAAATAAATAATTAAATAAATAAATAAATAAATAAATAAATAAATAATTTTATGGAGGATTCATTTTTATTTATCCAGTTTTTTTTTTAAATAAAGAGTTCTTATTAGCATGCATGCTATACCCAAGAACTATTCTCTTTGATTCTGATCCATGGTTTTCTCTAACTTATAGCTGTTTCTAATGAAGAAACACTAGTCTGGAGCAGGCCAAAATTAATATACGGCACCTTCTTCTTCTTCTTTTTTTAAAAAAAGGGCTTAAATTTTACATGTAGGCATTTGCTATCAAGAACAGGTGAAAACAACCTTGAAAACATAACATTAAATGTGTTAATAAGGCATTAAATAGCTAGCAATTTTTGAGCTTCCCTAATTCTTTGCTAGGAGCAGAGACACTCTTTCATGCTACATTTCTTAACTCTGAGCATTTTGTGCTTATTTTAATGAACCTTTTACTTTCATTACAGTTGTTTACAATGTGAAATAGCAGAAAATCTTGCCAAATGTGACTTGAGAAACAAAACTCTCAAAACTGTATTGGGTGTTAAGGCTCAGTAGTGTGTAAATTTAGGCTGCTTAGAAATGTGTTGAAACAAATTAGGTTTAATTGAACTAAGGCTTTTTTTGTAAAAAAATAATAATAAATCACGTAATGTATTAAACAGCTACTTTTTGCTGACATGTAAAATGAGTAGTCTAATAAATTCTTCTTTAAAGCTTATCAAAAGGACTATCTCAGTTCAGAATTTCTAGTTTATTTTGTGTTTTCATTTACATATCATGGCATAATTCATGCTATTTAATGCTTCATATTTATGTAACTGTTTCATTCATCGTCCAATCCTGTCTGTGCAGTGAGCTTCTTATGCTGCCAAGGGCAAAACGAGGAAGAAGTGCAGAGTGCCTACATACAACCAGGTAAATACAGGCATTTGGTAACTAAGCTTGCTTATAAATAGTTCTGGTGTATGTCTTTCACATCTTTTCTTTTTCTTTTACAAATCATTCTGTTTCCCCAGAAACTGTTATTCCTGTTAGTCCTACTGCAGATGAAAGGCTGTCTAATTCTTTAGTTATTTTTCAAGTTTTCTTATACTGAAGAATCAGCCAATATAATGAGTGAGTTTAATGTATCCAAATCTATGGATCTGAGCAGCTTTTTCCTATGTTTATATATCCTGTCATATCTAGCTTATGTAGCTTCTGTTAGGACAAATTTCATATCTAGCAATTGATCAGTTGCAAGCACTGTAACTACAAGCAAAAAACAGGCCTTCAAATGTATGGCAGGGTTATTATTCTATGTTGCATTCTTTACAATTATTTGTTTAGTTTTATTTTTTACTTTATTTTGAGTTTTCTGTTTTATACATACTGATCATTTCGGATGTAAAATTAAATGCTCTTAATTCATTGCAAAACTTTATGGACATAAACACTCCCCTTCATAGACATAGCAGGGAGGTTTCAACCTCATGTACAATCCAAAGGGATGCACTTAACACCTCATCCTTCTGTTACAATGAACTAATGTATCCACCTTTCACCATCCCTAAATGTTTTAAGTTTATACCTCACACACGGACCCTTAGATTCTCTACCTTCGAGGCTATCCACTGGGAGATTGTAACATCTCCTGTCCAAAGTCGTTGTGCATGCTGAAATTTAAACAACCTTGCGTGTAATTTCAAATGCCCTTTCCATCACTCTTGGCAGATGGAGCTACTCTCTCCCCTAATGTCAAGTTATCCAAATGAGGCAATTGTGCATTTCTTAATCTTAAATGATTAAGATATGAAAGGGATCAAAACAATGATGGTCAGAAACCACGTGACATCTGACCATTACAGAAGCCTATTTAACATTTGCAAACTGGCTTTTATTTTGGAGATCTTGCATTTTAATATTGCTTTCTTTTTTTTTTTTTGATCCATAACTGTAAATTCATTAATAGTGGTGATATTTTCAGGAAGGTGGTAATATATAAACAAGAATAGCAGTAAATGCCTTTTCCCCCAGATACTGAGGATAAGCCCTAAGTGGGAAGAAATCCTGGTAGTCCCATCTTTAAAAAAAATGAGATGTAAAAAGTAGAGCAGTATAGACAAATCAATGTAATGATTATAGTAGTAATAGAAGTAATAGGTGAATAGGTTGTTATTGTTTTGTAAAAGATTGGTGTCCTTTTCTGAAATTAAAAATCAGATTCCTAGATATTTCACTCTATCTGATGCAAGCCATCCTCGCAATTACTTAATTTTATTAATGCACATACATACATACATACATACATACATACATGAAAAATAACTTGAGAACAATGCTAAAATATGGGCGATTGAAGAATAAAGCTCTCCTGAACAATTCAGGGACTGTGAGTTGCTATTTCTTGTCTTTTCTTTGATGCAGTACAACTTAAGCAGATAGAGTTTAAACTTTATTAATTACATTGGCAAGTACTGTTAAATTTTATTTATTTATTTATTAAACAAATTTATGTAGCTGTCCAATTCATACACAGTGATTCCAGGCCAGTGTATAACATTAAAAATACAGTTAAAATACACAATTAACTGGCACGCCGCCCCATGGTGGCAACAATAGCATCAGTCAAGTCATTTGATTGGCTCTGAATAGGTTCCCCAAGCCTGCTGACAAAACCATGTCTTCAAGGCTTTGCGGAAAAGCAACACGATAGGGGTCAATCTTATCTCTGGGAGGATGATGATGTTGCCAAGGGATGAAGCCACCACAGAGAAGACCCTTTTTTTAGGTCCCACCAGGTGTACTTCCTTGATAGTTGGGACCACAACATTCCTGCTCCAGTGGGTCAGGTAGATGTAATTATTAACAATACTTGCCAACAAACAGCAAATGACTTACATGAATGTTTTGCTGCATCATAATTTACTATTTCGTCTAGTGCTGTTTTCATATCTGCCTATATATTTTTGTTTCTTGCATGGCTCTTTCCCCCTTCTTTTCTGTCACATTCAAGAAACTCTGTTAGGCACTATAAATCACTACCTCCCAAGATGCCTTTATTTGAGAATGGCACGTACTGGAATCTTTACAGGTAAGAAATCTGTTGCTGTCACATGAAAGTTCTCACATAGAATTCCAGAGAAAAAAGGAGATGTTTTTTGAATGAACTTGTCAATCAGCCTCTCTATCTCAACACATAACCACATACCCACACCTTTTTTGAAATGCCTTATAGGTTGCAGTACCCAGCTTGTTTGGCTGATCTATAGAAACTAAGGAGGATTAATTACCATGAAATAGCAGGTTTCTTATACAGGCAGTCCTCAATTTACAGCTATTGGTTCAGTGAACATTCAAAATCACTACATAACTAAAAAAAATGTGACTTTTGACCACTCCTCACAAGGACTGTCACAGCATCCCTTCCCAGATACCGTGTTTCCCTGAAAATAAGACCCTGTCTTATATTTTTTTGAATCCTGAAATAAGCGCTTGGCCTTATTGCCATGCACTCAAAAGCCCGAGTGGGCTTATTATCAGGGGATGTCTTATTTTGGGGGAAACAGGGTAGCTTCCAACAAGCAAAGTCAATGGGGAAAGCTGGCTTGCTTAATGACTGCTGCAAAAAAGATCGTAAACTCGATCACGGTAATTTTATGATTGGCATCACTTCATGACCCAATTTAAGTCAGGGACAACTTTTACTAGACACAGAAATTTAAAAAAACCAAAAGGAGTTACAACAAACCACATCCATAATGTCAATAAAACTACTTGAATGTGTCTATTATATCACCATGAATTGAACATAACTTATGTTTGTCTTAGCTTGTTTGATAACAGTATAGCTCACTGTATAGCAAAGTAGTTTGATCCAACTTTAACTCCATTTAAGTTATTTGCCAGTGTAAAGTATTCAGTGCACAGCTGAATGAGTTTGCAGCTGGAATCTATAAACTTATCCATACTTACACAGCTCTATCTCCTATTGAATAGAATGGGCTACTTTCTTAGGACATTCCTAGGACTATTTATCATCACACCCATTTTCTCTCCTAAATCTCTGATACTTATCCGACACTGATGTTTTGGATTTTTTAATTTTGTATATATTTTTTTCTTCCTGTGTGATTTGCATTCATTGTGAAACTTACTTTTTTTTCTTTTTCATGAATTATTTTGAATTGTGAAGCTCAACCCTGCCTGCATATATTAAGGCCAAATCAGTGCTTAGTCAGGATAATTCACTTCATCCTAATTGCCTTAACTCACATGTATCGAGATTTACAGGAGGACTGTTGGTTAGGTAAGGTTTCAGACAAAGCATCTTTCCCTGTATTGATTTATTTAGAATAATTGTTTTCATGGTAGAATATCCTTTTCTTTCAAACCAATGGAATCCCATCATTTTGTGTTCTGTTTTCCTTCAAATAAATAATGACACAGATATATTTATTTTCATATTTTCTTTCCAATTTTATATTGGTTTTCATTATCCACTGCTGAGCTGTAATCTTGCTGTTGAAAGCCAACAGACTGACTTCATAGGATAAGATTGCAGTATATGATACCATTTTATGCAACCAAATTTAGTTGTTTTTTTTTTAAATATATATTTTTGGACAATCTTCTTGCCATGTTTCATCCAACCTGTTCCATTATATCTCCATGACTTTATTGTGATTTAACATCTTGTGTAGAAAGAACATTACTTTGATTTAATATCTAACATGCTATTCCTTTCTTTGTTTTCTTTTTGTTTTTCTTCTCTTTCTCTTCCATTGGATGCATTAGTGAACTGCAGCCCTCGCTTGACAGGGCTAGGAGTGCTAGTACTAACTGCTTGAAGCCTGATACTAGTTTGCATTCACCAGAACAAGAAAGGTATAAAAGAAAGACTTCTCAACATTGTGTCATTTGTGCTGGTGATCATTATTACCTTTGTTGCTTTTTCCGTATCAGCTTTCTATTTGCTTCACTGATATAACACATGCCTGTTTCTTTATACGTAAATATCTGTTAATTCAACAGTCATAGATGTCATGCTTCTAACATGTTTTGACGTGATTATAACAACGTCCAACATCTTCAGCTCTTGGTCACAATTCTTTTTCACTCACATTCTGGTTTGATTTGGCTTGGTTTGGTTTGAATATGTGTCGTTGTTGTTTGCAAAAATCCTCGGTATGCTGATGATAATACTTCATTCACAATTGAGATAGTTTAACTAAACATGACTTTTGTTGTTTCTCCATCTGGCGAAGTGGAAACTGGTCCATGGAGGTTTGGGTAAAACCTCCCATTTTGCATATGTGCAAAATGTCAAATGAATGACTGACAACATTCAAAAATATTATTAATATTTAATTTATTTAATTCATTGGTTATAGATATTGCTGTTCAGCAAATTGTCTAATAAAAATTAGAATCAGGCTGAAAATATACTTAGAAAATGGGAATGGGGATCCAATATTTGTGGCCCTTTCAACTGTTTGTCAACAAAATTCTAGTTTGTACTGGAACCAGAGGAAGGAAACATATTGGCAACGGATCCAAACATGACTGCTTCTGTTTCATCACCTTTCATTGTGTTATTCAAATACATTAGTACTGATTAATGTTTGATTATATTTTATAATAAGATGATATAGAGGTGATATGTATTGATATAATTGCACCTAAAGCTTTATGGTTTACTTTTCTTTTGTTTTAATACAAAAATAATCTATTTTGACAGCATTTGTCTTAACGTTTTTGGTTTTGTGGTACATTCAATATTGAACATAAAAAAGGACAAGTCAAAAATTAGGCCAGGTTTTTTATATCTTGAACATTTTCTAAAATCTGAAATACTCTTCAGTTGAAATATTGTCAAATTTGCTTGTAAACCACATTCTAAGCACTTTGAGCTTATTGGAGGAAGAATTAGGATATAAGTATATTTATCCTTTCCTTAGGGACAGTGTTAAAAATAAGCAGAGCACAAAATTACTGAGATGCTAAACAACAAAGAAATTAGATTGTTTTTGCATACAGTGGGATGCAGTAACTAAATAGACTAAGAGAAATAATAAATTATTATGGAATTCTAACTTAACCGAATATCTATTTCTCATAAAAATACCAGATTTACATAAGACAAAGTTTGGAAAATACATCTTTTTAGTGGGAAATAGTACCAGACTGCAGAACTATCTCTCAAAAATAGGAAATGAGAATTCCTATTAATCTTGTTCTGCACAGGGTGTATCTTTTTGTCCTATACTTTTAGATCAGTGGTTATTAAACTGCTTGATTCAATTATCCCTTTTGCCAGTCTCAAATAATGTCATTATCTCCACACACACAGAAACAGGCTCTTTATATTAGACAAGCATCTCTGCAATGGCAGCATAAAATGAATCCCCAATTTAGAAACAAGCAATTATAAATTATTCCATTGCGCCGCAAAATACACAAATTACCTCCAGTTTAAGAACTGCTGATCTAGATGATATGATTTGACAAATTAGAGGTTCTGCACTACAAAAAAGATAGTAAGACAGATACCTCAGCATATACCATCTTGGATTCAAATCCATGTCCTATCCTGACATTTTCACTGGAATAATGGGAACTGTCCTTATCTTTTCCACAATCAACTTGAAGTGGTTGTTTATAATCTTTACGTTTTTGTCAGGGAAACTTTAGCCCGACATATTTGTTAAACTCCGATCACATTATCCTTAACTGATAAATAACTGATAAATAAAATTATTTCACTTTAAAAATCGAAGCAGAGAGGAAAAGGTCATAATTCAGGTATTTGCATGTAGTTTTGTTCTAACATGTTATATGTAGTAGCTAAAAATTCATGGATAGAGTTAGTTTTAAATATCTGGTAATACGTTCCTTGAATAGTTGTACTGCTGAAGTGTGATTTTATAGAAATGAGCCATACTTTTGTGAGCATCTTTCCATTTTCTGCCCAGTGCTTTATATAATGAACTTTATCCAAATGGGAATAAATTATTCAGGGGTATGCCTCTCTTAGAGGACCAGGAGCTAGGCTCCAAAATACTGTAAAGCAACCAGTGTGACATACAATGGTTATCCATTCTGATGGTGTGTTCTACCCACAACCTCTGGCTTTGATAATTAGGGACTGAGTGCTAGTAGACTTTGCATCATCCAAGACCTCCAGCTTGAAACATACGGTAGTCTTTCCAACAAATGCCAAGGAAGGAGTGGAGATTGTGCAAGTGAAATTTCTCCAGTTGTTTGATGTGACATCAGTACAGAATTCAGGACTTACATCCAAAAAGGAGGGAAGGGATAACCACAATTTTGTAGACTTTTAGCTTTGTGGAAATATGGTTGTTGTGTTGATTGAGAACTCTAGTATGCAGTTGACCTAATGCGTGGCTGGCCTTGCTGATCCTGGTCTCAGTTGCTTTATCCAAAGCCTCATTGTTCAAGATGATGCTTCCTCAATATTTGAAACTGTTTACATTTGCCAGCTGGATGATCTCGCCTGGTTTGGGCCATTTGCTGAGATGATTTTATTGGGGTATGGCTGCTGTGATGTTAAAGTTACTTGACGCCACAGGTGAGAGCTGAGCACTAGATAAACAAGCAGCCCTAAAAATGATGCAGCAGGTCCCTCCGAACACCCCATACAGCCTTAAATATCCCATACAGGACCAGGAGTTATGAACATGGAGGAAACTATAGAAATGTTTATTTCAGAAAGTGTTTTGTATAATTTAAAAGATCCACTTGCCTATTGTGCAGAATTGCATGGGCTGATAGTAGCAATTTATTTCACATAATTTATTTTGGGAGCAGCACTGATCTTCAACTGTGTTTGGCCTTTTGGCCTGACATCTGGAAATTAGGATCAGCTAATATTATGACTAAAGCATTTTCTGCAACATTAAGCCAATTCTTTTAGCCTGATTGCACAACTGCATATATAATTTCATTCAATTTATAAACTTGTCTTCGTTTTAGGATGCAGAAACCACATTTAATAAAGTTCCATTCTCATAAAAGTGTATGAAATGTTGGCACTGGTAGGGAGCCTTGTCTTCCCATTAAGACACCATGTTAAAGGCCTTATCTATTACCATATATGGCCTTGGTCCGTTCAGACGGCAGCCAGCACTTGCCTGAACACGCTCAATTCATGTTTTTACCAACAGCCATAAATAAACACATTCTCACAATGAAAGATAATATGGGGAAAATGGAGAAAAGTGTTTCCAGAAATATTTTGCTCATATTCTTAGTGCTATTAAGGGTGAATCTAGGGTCAGAAATCGAAGATTCCACCCAGTTGTGTGAGCAAGCGAGCTTTAAAATGTAGCAAGTATGTTTTAGCGCATATTGAAGTAAGTTAGACATCTGTCAGGATTCCAAGTAATAACCCCAATGAAAACTCTGGGGCCTAGAGTTTCCTCAAAGAATAATTTTATTTGGCATATTGTCATATTGGCGCAGCTGGTGAAAACCCGACTCTGAAGGACCCAGGGTTTTCCCCACCCAAATCATCCAAAGTTCTTGCCCTCCAGATCGCATGTCCATCACATGGTCCAATCAGGTCCTAGTCCCAACTCTGGCGTGTTTTGGTCCACGCCTTCCCTGGTAGAGTGCTCCCAAAATGGCTTCAGGGCTGACAGCATCATCATCTTCAAGTAGTTTCCATGATATATCTCATGTTTCAGAGAACAGTGCTATAGTTTCAGAATACTTTAGGAGACCACAACTAGAGAGATGTTACAATTCTAAAGCAATTTTATTTCAATTCTGTTTCTTCTGTTAAGGCCCATTTACAACTTTGCCCATTAGTACTTCATTAATTTAATTTACTGCGGCTGCCCACTCCAGAAGACTCAGGGCAGCTTTCAAAATGCACAAATTGAGCAGAACATTTAACATCCATATAAACAAGAGTCTAGATTAAAATTACTAGAACGGAACAAAATAATAGTGTGATGGGGTTGTGCAATAGATCACACCTGCATTAGTCCCAGGCCTGGGAACAGACCCAGGTCTTAAGGGCTTTCTAGAATTGCAGGAGAGTGGGTGCTGTCCGTATCTATGTATAAGCAGATAGACAGTTGTCTTTTTAAGAAGGAGGAAAAAGTTAGTACATGAGTAGCTAACTGTGCTCTGGTGTGTCCATTCACACTCTTTATTCTACCCAACAATTATTTCAGACCATGAGAAAACCCAAAGTCCATTAGTTCTACTGTGTAGTGTTATTTGTTATTTTAATGTAGCAGTGTACGTGATAGTTGTGCATAATGGTATGATTGATTACTAGTGTTATAATTTTTACAGTCAATCTGGAAAACTGTCTAAATGCATGGCATCTTATGTATTAATTGTGTGTAGTACATTTCACAGCACTGAAACACATTGCGCGAGATCACATTTTTACACAGTATATTGCATGTTTGCAAATGATTGTTTTTTATTTTTATTATTTTATTATACAAAATATCAGCATATTAAGGGCTTTGAGTGCACTGGTGCCTATATATAGCTTTAACACTTGGCTTACAGGAAAACCTGACGCTTATTAACAGCCTTTTAAAGTATCTTGAAAATTTTACTAATATGCTAAAATGCTAACTCCCCTGATATAATCTGCTTTTTTTCATAAAACCTTTTGGTCAAAATTGGAAAGTACCTCAAAAAAAAAAAAGGATAACTAAGAATGTGGACAGTTTGCGGTTTGCTGAAATCTTATATTACAAACAGAACAGATAGTCCAATAGTTTTAGAATAATTAGAATAATTTTACATTGTTTTCTTGACACTAGCTAAGATTTGTAATTGTTGAAAGTCAGTTCCATAACTTTTTTTAAAAAAAGGAATAGTTCAATTCACTTTTTAAACATAGCATCATACTCTTGAATATTTACAATATGTTTAATATGAAGAAACATCCAGGAATAATGAGGTTATGCTAAGAGAAAAGATTCAGAAAATTGTGAATGGAATATAAAAGATATATGATCAAAAGTCTCTCCTTCTCTCTCCCTCCCTCCCTCTCTCTCTCATACACACACTCTAAAATGTTTATATTATCAATATATCTGTCCATTAGCATTTCAGTGTTGTATGGAAGAGATTTCTTTAAAACTAAGAAAAAAATAGTAATTCCCAGAATAACCATTGACCAAATGACAACAGTATAAATTATTTGATGCACCTCCAGGCAATTCCTTCACTCAGGATAAGAATATGCTATGAGGCATACAAGGAAAATATTTTATTTAAGATTCACTTTATCTGTGTGATAAGAGGCTTAAACTGCAGTACCAGAATTATTTGATTAAGTAAGCAAGCAAAAAGCTTATGAATACCCAAAATAGAGAAATGTCAATAGTAACATATCCTTTCTGATAGTTTTAATACTTCTAATAGTTTTAAACTATTAATTTAAATTTTAACAAGAATGAATATTTTATTGTAAAATATACAGATATTTGAAATGCAGATGTTTGGTCCATTAGCCATCTTAATGATTTAAATGGCATATCAATTTTAACAATGTACTTTATACCAGTACTTTGCATGTTTTGAAAAGGATTCAGAAATGCTGCTTTGGAATGTGAGTTCAAGCATAAGTCCTATACCTCTTTAAAGAAAGCTTGCATGGAAGCCTGAAAACGACATTGCTGCTTTAAAGAATTGCTGGCTGGGCTTGTGCTTGCTCTCTTCTGAATTACTTTCAAAGCATGCAGAGTTGCATTGCATAATGTAGTATAATGTGAAAAATAAATTATCAAAGGATTAGGGTCTGTGACCAGTGGATTATGAGCATGCCAGAAAGTGTACCTCTTTAGAGTCAAAAATTTGGGATTGGAACCCCAAACAGATAGCAAACTCTATCTAAAACCAAATTAAATTCTGCACAAGATTGCTAATAGACTGCTAATCCCCCCCCCCTGAGGTGGGTTTCAGCAGGTTCTGACCAGTTCTGGAGAACCAGTAGCGGAAATTTTGAGTAGTTTAGAGAACCGGTAGTAAAAATTCTGACTGGCCCCGCCCCCATCTATTCTCTGCCTCCTGAGTCTCAGGTGATTGGGAGGAAATGGAGATTTTGCAGTAACCTTCCCCTGGATTGGGGAGGGAATGGAGACTTTACAGTATCCTTCCCACACCATGCCCAAGCCTGCCCACCAAGCCACACCCACAGAACCGGTAGTAAAAATTTTTGAAACCCACCACTGCTGCCCCCCCGCCCCCCCAATGCAGAATAGTTTGCAAATGTTTCTGGAAATTCAATGTAAGTAACTCAGGTTAATATAGATTCAGACAAAATTTCTGTAGGCTGAACATGATTTAGACAAAATAGACACTGATTTTTCTTGAGGTACTTTGTAGGGTTTTTTTTTTTTGCATTTTTTAAAAATGACGTTCACTAAATGTTCTGTTTTTCTTCCTATTTTATTCAATGAACAAACAGAAGTAGATGGTCCCCCTCACTAGATAGAAGACCCACTAGTCCCCGGATTCATATCCAACATGCATCTCCGGAAGATGACAGGTACTAGTCAGCTCCTCCTAGCTGAAAAGTAGATTGCTGAATCATGGACATCGAGTAGGAACAGCATGTGTTTAAAGTTTCAGTTTCCAGGAAGCCAAATTTGCAACTTTATGAGAGGTTATCCTTGAAATTCATTCAGTGATTATAAAGCAACTTTTAAGTCAGTGCCAGTCACATGATGAACTGCATATTTTGTGATGAACTCAACTCTTAGTTGGCTATCACCAGAAAAGTAAAACTGAGAAAATGGTTATGATTTATTTAGGCTCTCCTATGTATCAACATAGATTAAATAAGTCCATATTTGGGACCTTGA
>WNWU01000017.1:534742-629027 GCA_012654045.1 Ptyas mucosa | reverse complement strand
AAGGAAAGGAAAGGAAAGGAAAGGAAAGGAAAGGAAAGGAAAGGAAAGGAAAGGAAAGGAAAGGAAAGGAAAACTTCGTTTGAAACTTCATGAACCAGATTCCTAACATGTACACACACTACCAGTATTTGATATCAGGGACAATTTTTATCAGGTTGGCAACTTGTCTCTTTCTTTTGTGTTATGATCCTGGTGAAAATTCTCCCACACCTAATACTGTTATCTAGTACCTTTAATTTTAGTTACCAATATTACAGCTCCATTATTGCCTATGAAACTTGATTTTGCAAAGTTATTGCTCCAATATACATAGATGTATTCCCTATTCAGGAAAAAGGAATAATTTATAGAAAGTATTCTTTCCTGCAATTTCATATTCATCTTCTGCTTCAACAGAAGGTGGCTGATTCTATATAGAGCAAGACCTTCTTTTCGCTTTCTAGCCCATTCTTTGAGGACTATTGACTGGGATCTCATGTAGGCCGCTAGCCCACAATTGCCAGAAGAAACCAAAAGACATGCATCTACTTCTCTAGGTAAGCCTTGTTTAGCAACGTCAAGCACTAGATTCACGTAATTTGAATGGCTTTCCCACAGACATTCGCAGAAGAGTGCATTTCTGCCACTTCCTTGCTGTCTATTCTAGAATAAAGTATGATGAAATGCTGGGTTTTTAAACAACCAAAATGTTGGAGCAGCAATATAGTAGAAGACAATGTTTGACAACACAACTGATTCCTCTTGTAATAATCACAAGAAATGTGTTCAAGCCCTCTCCCCAGTCGAAATTTACAGACCAATTTAATTGCATAGGAAATGTGTAAAAAGAGACATCTTCCCTGTCTTTCTTACTTACTTACTTATGATTATGTCCAAATGATCATATTTTTACTAGAATCGCTTTTTTGAGTCTTGAAGAGCTTGTGCTTGTGTCATCAGTGACAGCATCTAGCTGCCATTGTTTTGTGTCCAATTGCCTTTGGCTTTTCCAACCAGCGGGATCTCCTACAATAACTTTTGCTTTTGAACCAGGTGGCCAAAATTAACTTTAGCTTCATTATTAGTGTTTCCAATAAAAAGGTCTAGTTTATTTAGTCTAATATTGAATTATTTGTTTTTCTTGTGATCCGAAATATTTCCAGCAATTTTTGCCAGCACTACAGTTAAAAGCCCTATTGTTTTCCTTGTTTAATCTTTCTAATGATTCAGCTTTCATTGCAGTATTTTACTGCCATGGTTTGACATGTGGATCTTTTTCGCACTATGACAGCTTAATTCTGTCCCAGTCTTTCCCCCAAGTAGCAGGTGCTTCTTAACTTTATATCACCATCCCTGTGTGTTTTTGAGCCTGGGAAAATAAAGATTAATTTTACATTTGTTTTCACTTTCAACAAGAGATATCTTAAGTCTTCTTTGCTTCCAAATATATACAGTTGCAAGAAAAAGTATGTGAACCCCTTGGGATTACGTGGAGTTTTGCATGAATTGGTCATAAAATGTGCTCTGAACTTCATCTAAGTCACAACAATAAAAGAACACAGTCTGCTTAAAATAATACTACACAAACATTAGATGTTACCATGGTTTAATTGAACATAACATGTAAACATTCACAGTGCAAGGAGGAAAAAGTATGTGAGCCCCTAGCCTAATGACTTCTCCAAGAGCTAAGTGGAGCCAGGAGTGAGCCAATCTTGACTCCAATCAGTGTGATGATATTGGATGTGTTGCTGACTGCTGTCCTGCCCTTTAAAAACACACACCTGTTTTGGGTTTACTGGTTTCAAGAAGCACTGTCTGATGTGAACCATGCCTTGCAGAAAAGAGCTCTCAGAAGACCTACGATCAAGAATTGTTGACTTGCATGAAGCTGGAAAGGGTTACAAAAGTATATCCAAAAGCCTTGATGTTCATGTGTCCACGGTAAGACAGACTGCCTTCAAATGGAGAAAGTTTAGCACTGTTGCTACTCTCCCTAGGCGTGGTCATCCTGTAAAAATCAGCGCAGAATGCTTCATGAGGTAAAAAGAATCCTAGAGTGTCAGCTAAAGTCCTACAGAAATCTCTGGCACATGCTAACATTTTTGTTGACACATCTACAATAAGAAAAACATTAAACAAGAATGGAGTACATGGGAGGACACCACGGAGGAAGCCATTGCTGTCCAAAAAAAATATTGCAGCACGTTTGAAGTTTGCAAAAGAGCACCTGGATGTTCCACAGCACTACTGGCAAAATATACTGTGGACAGATGAAACCAAAATTGAGTTGTTTGGGAAGAACACACAACACTATGTGTGGAGAAAAAAAGGCACAGCACACCAACATCAAAACTTCATCCCCACTGTAAAACATGGCGGAGGGAGCATTGTGGTTTGGGGCTGCTTTGCTGCCTCAGGGCCTGGACGGATTGTTGTCATTGATGGGAAAATGAATTCCAGAGTTTATCAAGACATTTTGCAGGAAAATATATGACCATCTGTCTGCCAACTGAAGCTCCGCAGAGGATGGGTGATGCAACGGGACAATGACCCAAAGCATACAAGTATTTCAACAAAAAAAATGGCTTCAACAGCACAGAATACGCCTTCTGGAGTGGCCCAGTCAGAGTCCTGACCTCAACCCAATTGAAATGCTGTGGCATGACCTTAAGAGAGCAATTCACACCAGACATCCCAAGAAGATTGCTACACTGAAACAGTTTTGTGAAGAGGAGTGGTCCAAAATTACTCCAGATCATTGTGCAGGTCTGATCTGCAACTACAGGAAACGTTTGGTTGAGGTTATTGCTGCCAAAGGAGGGTCAACCAGTTATTATGTCCAAAGGTTCACATACTTTTTCCTCCCTGCACTGTGAATGTTTACATGTTATGTTCAATTAAACCATGGCAACATCTAATGTTTGTGTAGTATTATTTTAAGCAGACTGTGTTCTTCTATTGTTGTGACTTAGATGAAGTTCAGAGCACATTTTATGACCAATTCATGCAAAACTCCACGTAATCCCAAGGGGTTCACATACTTTTTCTTGCAACTGTATGTGTCATATTACCATATCTGGGGTTGGTAATGTTTGTTCCAACAATTTTGATTGCAATTTTTATTTTTTTTCAAAGCATTTCTGATAAGATACTTTGCTCATTAATTAAAGAAATAAAATGATGGTATATAATCCATCACTTTTTCCCCAATTCTAAATGATTTAATTGCTCCATTTTCTTTTCTAATGTTGCTTCATGATCATCATTATCAATTCTTCTGTAGGCAGATGAAGTGGCTTAATACATCCATTTTTAAAAAATTCTGCTTGTTGGGATCTATTTCTTAGCACCTGTGTCAATCAAAACCTTGCTATAATCGATAAAAGAATACAAAATATATCTACCAAAACGTCCATGTATTTTCTCTTGTCCATCAAATGTTACCAAAGTGATACAGGATGGTCCTGACTTTTCTAAATCCAGTATGTATGTCTATACTGTTGAAGTCTGGAGTATCATCTTGTCTATTTGTAACTGTTTGGTAGTTTGAGCATTCTTTAGAACTGCCACTTTTTGACAGTGGAAAATAAATTGATCTTCTCTAGTCCTTTGGCTGTCACTCTGCTTTTCATTCCTGCATGCAAACCATAAGCTACGCTTTTAACTGTGTAATTGCATAGGTTTTTAAACAAATCGGCATGAATTACATCAATTGCATCTTTGTTGCTTCCAGTATTTAACTTTATAATCCATAATGTCTGATTCTGATTTAGTGTTCAAACTTTTGCATGTGTACAGATTTTGGGGTCTTTCCTATAGTCATGCTAGTTTTTCTTTATGTCTTTTTTCTCCATTAGATCTTTGCCTTCTTTTACTTAGTAATGCTTATTGTTGCATAAAAGTTTCTCTTGATTTCTGTAATGTTATTAATAAAGTTCTAGTCCTTTAGGTTGTTATCTTCAATTTCATTGCTTGTTTAGATCCAATTGATTGACACTTCTTTGGACAAAAACCTATTTGTTGCCTTTTGACTTGCATCTTTCTTCAGCTGTTTTCAATATATCAGTACAGGTAGTCCTCTCCTTATGACCACAATTGAGCCCAACTTCTAAGACAGTTGTTAAGTGAATTTTGATCTATTTTATCTTTCTTGCCACAGATGTTTTGTGAATCACTGAAGTTAGTAACATAGTTGTTAAGTGACTCTGGCTTTCCCATTGACCTTTGCTTGTCAGAAGGTCACAAAAGTTGATCACTTGACTCTGGCACACTGCGACCGCTATAAATTGGAGCCAATTGTCAAGTGTTCATGGGACCACAGGGACGCTGCAATGGTTGTAAGTGTGAAAAATGATCATAAGTCACTTTTTTCAATGTAACTTTGAACGGTCACTAAATGAATGGTTGTAATTCGAGAACTACCTGTATAGTCTTTTACTTTTTTTCTTTTTGAGGACTACCTGTATACAGTCTTTTACTTTTTTCTTTTTGAGATATTTTTGCTTGCTTCATCTTTAATGATATCATAAATTTCAGTTCAGAGTTCTTCGGGCAGTCAAATAGAGCAGTAGGTGTTATTTTTGTTGACAGAATAGAACTCTGTATTTTTTGCGGAATATATAGTCAATTGAATTTCAGTGTGGTCCATTCAGTGATGTCTATGCGTATGTAGTATCACCTTTTAGATTGTTGGATGGTTGCTACAAAATTTGAATTTTCTTTACAGAATTTTATTAATATATATCCTGCTTTATTTTATGCACCAAAACCAAATTTTCATTATTTTATGCACAACTGTATCAATCCAAACTTCCATAACTTGTAAGACATCTGGCTAGGATTTTTTTTTGGAGTGGGGGAGAGGCATGTTGACAGGATACTACAATTCACAATAGAAATGTTCAGCTTCCATTTCTTCTGCAACTGTAGTTGGAGCACAGACTTAAATCATCATAATATTGATTGAAATTGGACTTTAGACCCAAATTGAAATAATTCTATCATTTTGGGAGGTTGCGTCTGAGCATTTTCTGTGAAGTTCTGATGTTTGATGCAAATCAATCCATTCCATTCTATTGCTAACTCTCAAAATATCTTTGTTCAGCCTTGACCTTTATGAACTGAAAACATCAATATTGTCTTGGTTTATAGTTAAGTCATTTCAGATGCTAGTTATTTAGTTAGTTAGTTAGTTAGTTAGTTAGTTAGTTAGTTAGTTATTGTGTATTTATCTAACACCCATCTCACAACCAAGTGACTCTGAGCAACATTTTGCATATCTTTGCAATACTGATTTGTGTGTGCGTGTGTCTGGACACATCAGCATACAGCCACATAATAAGCATCAGTGTTATTCATATTTGCTCGCTCCTTCTTCCTGGTAGCTTGCTAGAGGCCTCCACTTCCAAAATCATGCTGGCTTGTTGTTAATGTCCATTTGAGGGTGGGTTTTTTGGCAGAATAATAGACTGGGTTCCCTTTTCCTTTTCCAGTGACTCATATTTGGTCTTATTTCTCATCTATGACCTGCTTGTCATGAATGAACCTTTGGGGAATGTATATGCCAAACAACATTGCTCAGAATCATTGGATTGTGCAAATGCCCCTTGATCTATAAGTTAACAATGTATGGAAGAGCCATCTAAGACCTAGAGGGGAAAAAATTCAAAAACCACTGTTCAAGATTTAATATTTAGAAAGTTAAGACCTCTTAATCAACTCACATTGTCTTTCTATGTTGCTAAAACTGAGTGGTCCAATTGTTCTCCAAACTTTTTTTATTACAAATGACGAAATGGAAGGTATGGTTGAAAGGTACTTGGAGAAATGGCACTTCTATTGTGCTGTGTTCCTAAATTCCTGCAGAATTTACGATGCTCTTGTAAGGGAACTTCTGTCATACAACCAATCAATCATTTGCAGTCCCCCTCATCCAACTAACAATAAATTATATCTTGGAGTCTCTGATATGAACTGGTTAAAAGTCTCACCAAATACTTTTTCTTACAAATTATTGCAAGAATCTCCATACACCTTCATACAGAGAAAGCCGTTTAAATAAGCAGTATGATTTTTCTTTTTAATTATTTTGAAATGTATTTTCCAGAACATATTTTATACTAAAGACTTGAATATTTTATCTGTTTTTTCTTCCTATAAGGAAAAGCTATTTATAATCAATATATTATAAAGTAGTGATTATCATATCTGTCTTTCAGTCTACTCTAATGTAACTATTAACTGTAGAGCAACTGAATATAGTTAACCTTTACTGTCATTCTCAAGAATTAGTATTGACCATAATGTTACCAATCCTGAGACAAAGGAATTGCTTTTCATTGGCTATACAGAACATTCTAAGGCATTCCAGTAGAGGTGGGTTTCAGCAGGTTCTGATCAGTTCTGGAGAACGGGTGGTGGAAATTTTGATTAGTTCGGAGAACCGGTAGTAAAAATTCTGACTGGCCCCGCCCCCATCTATTCTCTGCCTCCCAAGTCTCAGCTGATTGGGAAGGAATGGGGATTTTGCAGTATCCTTCCCCTGCCATGTCCACCAAGCCATGCCACGCCCACCAAACCACAGCCACAGAACCGGTAGTAAAAAATTTTTGAAACCCACCACTGCATTCCAGAGTAGTGTCCTCTTTATTCTCTTACTCATGCACATTTTAGCAAGGCCAAGAAAGTCTCCATTTAAACTAATCAAAGCTTATTCTTTTGAATGCTTCTCTTCTGCTACAGTTGGCCTCACATATCAAAAGAGCTAAGGCCACTTTCACCACCTCTACATATTTGTCTGGGAAAGGTTATAAAAGGTTTAAACCAGTGGTGGGATTCAAGTAATTTAACTACCGGTTCTCTGCCCTAATGATTTCTTCCAACAACCATTTTGCCAAACTGCTCAGAAAGTTAACAACCGTTTCTCCCGAAGTGGTGAGAACTGGCTGAATCCCACCACTGGTTTAAACTAATATTTAAAAATTGCTTCCACAAAAGAATTGCTTAAGCAATATTAGGTAATAAACTCTGTTTCAGATTATTCCATAATTAGTTTAAGCAGTTCCAATTTGGGAAGGCTATTCTTTTGGGTATGCATGTGGGTATTGTGGTATAAATTGGAAGTTATTACTAGAATATTTTATTTTTCTGACTTTCTGCTCAAAAGAACCAAGAACAATGCACGAAGCAATAAAACTACTTTATCAAGAAGAAAAATATATGTACCATCAATAACAGAAGAGCGAACTGACCATGTCACCCTTAGGGTGGCATAAACCTACAGACATAGTTTTATTCTTGCTTACAAAGTGAATATGTAGGAATCGGTTGTATTTCCTCTGGAAGGGAATTATTTAATTGAACTGAAGTAACAGTAGGATGGAAATAAAAGTAGGGACATGGAAAGCAAAAAAAAAGGCAAGAATCATGAGAAAGAATGATCATTATTTGATACTACATAATAGGATTCAAGTGAATAAATAACTTTAAAAGATAAATGATGTATAAGTTGTTTTAATACTATATGTGGCTTTGCTAAACAGTAACTATTTCCGTTAAAGTTTCTGGGCACAAAACTAACAATTCATCAAATAGAATACATGGAATCAATAATACAGGTATCAAATATGTCTTCCAATCTCTTAGCAGATCTTTACAGATAAGTCTTTTTTTAAAAAAACTGATATCTTTTATTAATTTGTGGGTTTTGCATATGGAGTTGTATTTTAATAGTTACATTATGAGTAGAAATACCATCTGCAAGCCTTAAATTTTCCGTCACTCATCAGCAACATGGTACATAGTTTAAATTCCAAAATAAAATGAAGGAGCAAGTGCCAAATACTCTGAATAAAGTGTACCCTATATTGTGGTACTTTAGATCACATCTTTGTCGATCCATAGATTTCTTCGATGAAATGAAGAAGCCCACCATGTTTTTAAAATACAAAATCTCCTGTTATCCATTCTGTTTCCATCCTTCAGTGAAGACTTAGAGTTCTTTGACGTTTTTTTTCTTGTAGCCAATAGCAACCTTGTATATATAGCTTCTGTTTTAACACAGAACATTTGAGGTGCTGGTTCCTTCTAAGTTTTCCCATGTAGGGATCTCTCCAGGTCCTTGTAGTTCAACTTGAATAACCCTGATAATAAAGTCTTTAGCCAGAAGGGAAATTTCTCAGCAGCAATTTCTCCCTCCTTCCTCTAGCGTCCTGTAAAAAAAATATTATGAACAGGAAGAATAGATTTATCAGTTGATTTTAAAAAACAGGAGGGACGTGGTGGCTCAGCGGCTAAGAGGCTGAGCTTGTCGATCGAAAGGTTGGCAGTTCAGTGGTTCGAATCCTTAGTGCCGCGTAACGGGATGAGTTCCCATTATTTGTCCCAGCTTCTGCCAACCTAGCAGTTCGAAAGCACGTAAAAAATGCAAGTAGAAAAATAAGGATCACCTTTGGTGGGAAGGTAACAGCGTTCCGTGCGCCTTTGGCATTTAGTCATGTCGGCCACATGACCACGGAGATGTCTTTGGACAGTGCTGGCTCTTCTGCTTTGAAACGGAGATGAGCTCCGCCCCCTAGAGTCGGGAACGACTTGCACAAATGTGTGAGGGGAACTTTTACCTTTACCTTTTAAAAAGCAAACATACAGATAACAAGTATCACAGAATTACGGGAATAACTTTAAATATCAGTAAGCTATTAGTGAATCTCCTTATGTCCCGCAGAGATGCTTGCTCAGTGCCAACAGTTTTTTTCTTTCCCATACACAACACAAACTGAGCTGTCTAACGGACTAAAGTATTTTAAAAAGAGAGCACATTCTTACACAGAGCAAATATATTTACTTTTAAAAATAATTAATGCTATATTGGCCAGTTTCCAATTCTGTCATCCTTCTCCCTATAAAACAGAATTCATCATATTTTGTAAAGGTTGTAAAAGTTCATCCTCAAAACATTTATAGTAAGAACATCTGGTCCGGACACCTTTCCTGATTTAATACCTTTTATAGCTTCACACACTTCCTTTATTGTTACAGATCCATTCGTAATCTGTTTCTCTTCCTCTGTAATCTTCTGTACATTTTGTTTCTTTAGATATTCATCTGATTTCCCTAGAGAAATATCTTGTCCTTTGTACAAGTTGGAGTAATATTGATGAGACACTTTTTGCATAGCCATGTTATTCCTCTTGTAATCTCAATATCAGTTTCTTTAGTTTTTCTTTTCATAGTTTATATGACAAACATTTCCCTGGTTTGTTTGAAAATTCAAAGGTTTTTTTTTGCTTTACATAGCTCATTTTTATTTCCATTTCTCTTACATAGATAACTCATTGTAAAAGCTTAATTTGTTGAGAAATGCTTAACTTCTCTAGAAATGTCTATAATTCATTTTTTTTAAAATCCAAAATAGGTTGTGTTTTTCCTTGCCTCCTCTTTTTGAGTTCAGTATTGTGTTGTATGAAATAATCTCTGATAAAAGCTTTACTTGCATCCCAACCATTCTTAAATCGATACCTTTACTTAAATTATTTTCAAAGAATTCTTTTATTTTTTTTATTTACAGCCCTCCATTTGCTTATTTCTGTAGCAATATTCCAGTCTCCACGTAAAAGAATTGAATTTCCTTTTATAAATCAAACTCACAAGATTATTATTTGAAAAAGTCTTTGGCAGTATTTCTACTTTATGAAGCTTAGTAGCCAAATTCTTTGAAATCCAAATAATATCTATTCTTGAAAAGCATCTAGGTGTTTCAGAAACTGTGTTGAATTGTTATTTTTCTATCTCCATATATCAACAATTGTCCATCAAATCAAAGAAAATTTTGGGTAGTTTGCCTTGAGTAATTTTAATATTTTTCTCTAACCAGTTTTGGGGAGATTACTAAATTCCAATCCAGCATCAAACATCAATTTTCATAGAAAAAACATTAGTCTCTATACAACAATAAAGTACCTTATCCTCATTTGGTGCATAAATGTTCAATATCAAAGCCACCGTCTCAGACAAATTAACTTCCACCCTAGGAAATATATCATGCTCATCCGTCAATACAAGTTCAGGTTTTATTTAAGGTTTTATATGCAAAGCAATTCTTTTATTTCTTTAAGTTCCTGCTGAAATAAATTCCTCCCCCAATTTTTTACAGATCAAATATTTTATGTCCTTTGTTTCTGATATGTGTCCCTTGTAGGCAAATTATGTTTTGTTTTAATTTTTTCAAATTATTTTTTTCTCTTTTGAGAAGCATTTGCTCCATTTACCATATATTTAGAAAAGTCGGTGCCTTGTAGCACTATGTCTTCTCCCTCTCATCTTTTGCTTCTTTGTGAGTAGTCTTTCTGTCTTGATTTAAAGTTTTTTTTGCTTTGTCTTGTTTTTCCTTATACTGCCTTTTCTAGGCCAATGGTTCCCCCCCCCCCTTCTTTTTCCTAACCACAGGTCCAAGATAACTACTGCTTCTCTCTTTTCTCCTCTCATATATGCCCATGTGTTCATCCAAAGTTCCTCAGTTTTTAATATCTTTCCTAGTTTCCTTTTTCTATGCTCCTTGGGATCAACTGTCCATTGGCCCAGGTTCATGTTTCTGATGTTCTTACTAAGACTGTAAAATTGGAGCTTCTTCATCTTCTGGTCTATTTCCGTCTTCCTTTCTCTTAGCATCTTCAGGGGTCCAATTTTCTTTAACTTTGATTCCTTCACTTATTTCTTTATAATAATCTGGACTGAACATTAATGTTGATTTAAGATGGTATAGTTTCTGCTAAAATGCCAATCAAACACATAGATGAAAATCGGGGCTTTTGGTATATGGATGCTTTTTCATATGCAAATAGAACCAATTGGCTGTGATAATTGGCTGTCTGCATTTTGTATATAAAATAATATAAATAAGGTAAAAATACTAGAAATGAAGTAGATGCTACTAGAAGTTTTGTTACCCTTAATCATAGTGTGATACCTGATGATCTGGAACAGTGGTGGGTTTCAAATTTTTTTACTAATGGTTCTGTAGGTGTGGCTTGGTGGGCGTGGCACGGCTAGGAGGGCGTGGCTAGGTGGGCGTGGCAGGGGAAGGATACGGTAAAATCTCCATACCCATTCCAATCCAGGGGAAGGTTACTGCAAAATCCCCATTTCCTCCCGATCAGCTGGGACTTGGGAGGCAGAGAATAGATGGGGGAGAGGCCAGTCAGAATTTTTACTACAGGTTCTCTGAACTCCTCAAAATTTTCGCTACCGGTTCTCCAGAACTGGTCAGAACATGCTGAAACCCACCTCTGATCTGGAAGGGGCAAGAGGAATACTCACAATGTAAAATTCTTATTTTTCAACACTGGGTCTGTTTTAAAATCTCTGTCAGTAAAGATCATCAAAGGTTTGAAAAATAAAATCATACTGAGTATTTTAATACACAAATATTATGTTCTCAACTATCATTTGAGGCTCTTTGCACACAAACGCACACATATACACAAACTCACACTTTATCTGTTTTCCAAGGATAAAGTGGTAAAAAGTTTTCAGTCCAGAGTACAAATGTGCTGTTTTCCTAGAAAACTCAGAAAACCTAGCTTTTTTGGAATCCTGGTTGCCTTCTCATTTTGAGGCAGGCATGCATTAATGTTCCTTTTCAGATTTTTCTAATAAAAAGGTACCTTGTTCTATCGCTGCATCAGCTATGGTTTTGAGATGACAAATTTATATTGAGTTATATTTTGAGTCTTTAATTTTATGGAATAACATGGATAAACATTTCATTGTTGGAACTTTACAAAAATTAGACTATATCAAATAATTGGTTTCCTAGTTGGGGTACAGTCTAAGGGTCTGGTATCCTACTGGCTAAAGACAATGCATTAGGTTATGCGTAATAATCTAAATACAATGCTCACATCCAGATGTGTACATCACTCCATCATGGTCTAGAAAAGCAGACAGCTTCCTATCCTACAAGACAGATAGCTTATTTTGTACTGAAATTCTGTGGTGAAACAAATACTTTGCTTTAGGTTTTAGCTGTTATATTTCTACCCTGTACAGCTTCCTGCATTACCGAAGCTATTGGGCAGTCTAAGAAAGAAAAAAAATGGAAAACTCAGAAAAATTGCAGGGCTACACATAGAAAATGCTCTGTGACATTGTATGAATGAAGCGATGTGAATGCTGAGCAAAAACACCAAGTGACAATTGGTGTACTAACTTTAAGCTTTATTATTAGCCAAGATACACTTAGAACGTTCTGTAATAATCACAGTGCCTTGAATATGTTTACACTCAGAACGTTCTGTAATAATCACAGTGCCTTGAATATGCATGGCCCAAGTTTTAGATTTCTGTGTCACCAGGACCCATTGTTTTTTATCTTCTCTCTGTACTAGGGAATATGAATATAGGATTTTTTTTAAATAAAGCAGTACTGTAGCTTGTGTTACAACTGTATAATGCAGGAATTCTAGATCCTCAGATTATTCCCTAACACAGGGTGCATAGCAGTGGTGGGTTGCTCCCGGTTCTGTCCAGTTCTTTAGAACCGGTAGTAAAAGCAGCGGGAGGCTCCTCCCATGCGCCCGAACGTCATAATTGACAATCTGCACATGTGCAGAAGTGCATGCGCGCTTCCATTGCGAACCGGTAGTAAAGGTAAGTAGAACCCATCCCTGGTGCGTAGCTATGTGAATTAATCACTTACTGTTTTAACAGAAGGATTTTGAGCTATCTTAGAAGCAAGTTGCCAAAACAATATTCACAGGTTTTAGCATATGGCTTCCCTTACTGATCTAAATGATTATGCTGTGAAGAGAGAACTTATCATCACTGGAGAAGTTTAACATCTTTTGATCACCTGTTTGGATTTGGATTCATTCATCTCCACTGATCACGTCTTCATCAAAGAGCTAGTCAGGGGCCTCTATGACTAATCCAAATGATCTAGATGGCAATGAGAATATTAAAACTGGGGTCTTATACCAGGCTAACTAGAAGTAGGCCTCTGCAAACACAATGAGGCAAGTAAATACATTTAGTCAGTTAAGTTATTTGACAGAATGCATGGAAAGGAAAATATATGGGAAATATGTATGATTGTTATTAATATCTGTCTTTTGCTTTTGTTTGATTAAAATATTTATTTATTTATTTTATTTATATTTATATGCCGCCCTTCTCCGGAGACTCAGGGCGGCTTACAATGCGCTAAGCAATAGCCTTCATACTTTTGTATATTTATACAAAGTCAGCTTATTGCCCCCACAAACCGGGTCCTCATTTTACCTACCTTAGAAAGGATGGAAGGCTGAGTCAACCTTGAGCCTGGTGAGATTAGAACTCGCAGTAATTGCAGGCAGCTGGATGTTAAATGCTGCCTTGGTAGGAGGCATTAGCCTGCTATGCCACTAAGGCTCCTCATATTAAAATATAAACTCTACATTTAGTGAAGTGTGTTAGGGGGTTGGACTAGATGACCTCCAAGATCCTTTCCAACTCTGTTACTGTTACCTGTTACTGTTACCCTTCCAAAAATCCAGAATGTGCCAATACCTTCTTAGATTGCCTTCTAAGTCTTTTGCTTGCAGTGTTAAATCAAAGCACATCTGTGCTTTCCGAAAAAGTAATATAGCAGCAATAGCACTTAGACTTATATACCGCTTAACAACCCTCTCTAAGCAGTTTTACAGAGTCAGCATATTGCCCCCAACAATCTGGATGGAAAGCTGAGTCAACTTTGAGCCGGTGACATTCAAACTGCTGGCAGCTAGTAGTCAGCAAAAGTAGCCTGTGGTACTGCATTCTAATCACTGCGCCACCAAAGCGCCTTATGCCCCAAATTTCCTGATTTGATTTATTCACTACCTGTATCCCATGTCTTTATTTTATGTAATATTGCACATGTATTTGATGCAATCTTTTTACTGTCTTATAAATCTGTTATTTCACAAAGGTTTAATTTATTAACATAATCCTCTTTCTCAGCTAGAAATTAAGTTTTGATTATGTATTTACCTGCATCTATCCTTTGCATACTTTTCCTTTCCTTTTTCCCTTCTTTTATTATTAGACTTTGCATATTCAGGTGTCAGGAGGTATTTAAACTCAGTATATGATCATGTACATTAAATACTGCTTGCCAAAGAAACTGAATTTACTGTTCTTATTCTACGGAAAGAATATATATTTTTCAGGAATCTATATTCCAAGGTTAAATTAGACACAATCCAGCCAGGATGTTTTCTTGTATCAAAATATATGTGTAAGGCGTAACCCCCACTCAATACAGAGAAAAGCTTTGCATATAAATAGGCTGGTGTTTTGAGGCTTTAAATCAGTTATAAACCAAACGATGCAAAATTGTTTGGAAGCCATATCTACCACATTTGCAAATGTCATATAGTACTTTGTTTTCTTTTAAGAACCTCATTAAAATTATTTTAAAAGTACAATAAATATTCTACCACGGATGGAACGTTATCCTTGCAGAATTATATTATAAAGAGACATATTTTGAAAAGGAAAAAAAAATAATATTTTCCAATTTTAAGAAATATTCTATGTAAAAGAATGCACATTATGGATATGTTGGAAATTTGGAAATGTGTAGATAGGGTTTGCAAGCAATCCTTGTTGATCTGCATTAGCATGCTTATGTTTTGCTTTCACATCCTGATGGAGATACTGTCTGAATATTTATTCAATTCAAAATAAAGTCACACTTGCATCAAATCAAACTATATTCAAAGTTTTTTAAATAGTTTTCCATTATCTGTTTTTGCAGCAAATTTAGTAGTGGAGGAGCGAACAAGACAGATGAAAATGAAAATGCACCGGTATAATCAGACAACAGGGTGTGGTTCTAGTCAAGAACTTGAACATGAGCAATATACTAAGGTAAATATCAAAATACAACACTTTGTATGAAAATTTGGAGAGTTTACATACATATTAAAAATATGGTATAAAACAAAAATATTGAGGAAAAATACCTGTTATCCCTCCAAAGATGATTTTTATTGGTTTAACTTAGGAAGCTACTGATACTATGTTATTTTACAGAAACCATATTATTATGTCATTATTTCATTTGTACTCCTCAGCTTTTTTATTAATAAAAAAACCCTAACTGCACTAAAAAATATATGAGATTGGTTACATTTAAATTTATTCTGGTTAGAGAAAATAAAATTATTGCTTTGTTCTCCCTTCCCACCCATCAAAGTAGTAAAGAACATTAGTCATTAATCTTCATATTGTGTAAATTAAAGTTTAAACAATTCTTGAGGATTTCTAAAACATTTTTGTCAAATTGAAAATCTTCCACTAGGATTTGTAACTGAATCATGCAGATATTCCTCCTTTAAAAAAAAGCCTTTCTACAAATTGGAAATTTATTGTACATTTCAAGTAGTAATACAACCCCTGTGTAGGCAATATGGAAGTGAGTAGCTCAGAAGGAGAAGTGAGCAGGTCATTCCCTCTTTAAATCATACCTTTACCTTCTTCTCCATAATCTCTCACAACTGTTCTTCATGGATAGTTTGACTGTTTGCAGCAGGAAGCTTTTAGTTATCTACAAAGCAGTGGTGAAATCTAAAATTTGTTACTACCAGTTCTGTGGGCGTAGCTTGGTGGGGTGGGTAATGTGACTGGGTGGGCGTGGCCAATTTTTTTTCTTTTAAAACCATTTTTTCTACAACCTCTTTGGCAAAGAGGTTGTAAAAAATGCTTTCAAAAGGCTCTGACAATCCCAGCTGAGTTGCCTGATCGGCAGAGGCTTTTTTCTTTTAAAAGCCTCTGCTGATCAGGCAACTCAGCTTGGATCATCAGAGGCATTTAAAAGAAAAAAAGCCTTGCCGATCAGGCAACTCAGCTGGGATCATCAGCTGACAATCCCTTTGATAATCCCAGGTGAGCCGCGCGATCATCAGAGACTTTTTTTTTTACTTTTAAAAGCATTTTTTCGGCCGAAGAGGTTATAGAAAAAATGCTTTTAAAAATTAAAAAAAAAAGCCTCTGATGATTGTGTGGCTCAGCTGGGCATGGGGGGCCCCAGGGATTTTTGCTACCAGTTCTCCGAACCACCCGCCTCCATTGCTACCGGATCAGGTAATCCGGTCCGAACCAGGAGCATTTCACCCCTGCTACAAAGGCTTCCATGAATAATGGCCTCTTCACATACTATAGCATGAGTTTGCAGAAGGAAAGGACTCAATTTGTTATTCACATATTCAATTGCATAATACTAATGTGTCGACTAAACAGTCATATCAATCAGATACAGTAATTTTTCATTTACAAACAGAACTCACTTTTTTGTGTAGAGTGTGATTTTTGCTAATGATTTTATTATCCAATAACTAGGATTTTCTGGAATAACAACTGATTACTAACAACAGAAATTGAATCAATCTGTTAAGCACCGCTTTTTTAAATCTATCGTAGGCACTCTAGACCAGTGATGGCTACCTTTTTGCCGTCACGTGCCAAAAGCAGGGGGAGGTGAGGGTATCATGCGCGCGCATGCCCACACCAATAATTCAATGCACCCTGCCCCCCTGCGCATGCTCGTGTGACACCCCGCTCTCCCCCCGCTTTTGGCACACGATGGCATGGTGAGCCCGGTAGGCCCGTTTTTCACCCTTCCCAGGCTCCAGAGGCTTTCTTGGAGCCTGGGGAGGGCGAAAACGGCTTTCCCCACCCACCTGGAGGCCATCCGGAGGCCGGAAATGGACAGTTTCCTGACTTCCGGTGGGACTGGATGCACGGTGCAGCTGATCTAGGGTGATGGCTTGCGTGCCCACAGATATGGCTCCGCGCGCCACCTGTGGCACGCATGCCATAGGTTCGCCATCACGGCTCTAGACAATAACCCTATCGTGGCAGTTATTTTTTTAAAATGTGCAATTTTTTTCAATTTCTTCAAAGATTCCAGATCAAAACATTATGGCAAATTATACATTGATAAATATAAACTATAGAATCCAGAATTTTCATCATGTGCTATGAGATTCTGATGCATGTTCTGTCTATTATGCATATGTGTTCAATGAAGCAACGCATGAAGAAAACAGGCAGAGTTTGTATGATTATGTTGTACTGTGCTTTTTGTCATTTGCTTTTATCATTTGCTCCCCATCATTCAGAAATACCAATGGACTGGTATTTTTATACCTTCACATTGCATTTGTTTGTATTGGACAACTTGTCTCATTCTACATTTTTATAGTTACAGTACATGTGAAAGACACTCCATTAAGTATACTCCACTAAGCTGGTTATGAACTGCTGCAATCCTGACAGTTTTGCCTACCTGTGTTAGACTTAGGGGAGGAAGCAGAAAGCAATGCTTTTTAGTTGTATCACAAACCCCTGAGATAATATCCCCTCTCCAGTGGTGAAATTTAAAATGGTTCTGTGGGTGTGGCTTGGTGGGGGGGGTAATGTGACTGGGTGGGCGTGGCCAATTTTTTTTTAACTTTTAAAAGCATTTTTTCTACAACCGCTTCAGCTGAAGAGGTTGTAAAAAAAATGCTTTTAAAAGCCTCTGATGATCAGGCAACTCAGCTGAGATCATCAGAGACTTTTAAAAGCCTCTGACGATCCCAGCTGAGCCGCTGATCATCAGAGGCTTTTTTTTTACTTTTAAAAGCATTTTTTCAGCCGAAGAAGTTGTAGAAAAAATGCTTTTAAAATTTTTTTAAAAGCCTCTGCTGATTGCGTGGCTCAGCTGGGCTTGGAGGAGGGGCAGGATTTTTGCTACCGGTTCTCCGAACTACCCGCCGTCATCGCTACCAGATCGGCGATCCGGTTCGAACCGGGAGCATTTCACTCTTGCCCCTCTCCTACATCCATATAGCTCCTTTTCTCTTGATATTTAGAAAGGCTATGAAAGCAGTGATGTTTAAAAAGAAATTTTAATAGGATCATGGGTATTAGAATATTTAATAATAAATATAATAGCAGTGGGAATATGGATTTTAACAGTTTTAACTTAATATTATTCCAATTTTAAAAGTTCCGTTGTATTCCTTTTTTTTTTTCCTTCCAAAGTCAAGCCGCTTGCAGACAAAGAAATCCTCCCCAAAAGTTCTCACGGCTGTTATCTGTAAAGTTCACAATTTTCCAAAACAAAGACCAAGTTGCAATATTGCTTTTTACTCCTGAAGGTGTCTCTCTGCAATCCATAATTTCCGATTGTCTAATAAATATCCATTTTGTTTCAATCTACATTAACAATCTTACTTAGCTTCTCTTTTTCTTTTTAGCTTTAAAAACGTCAAATCAGTTTTATATTCCAGTCTGAATTTAAACAGCTCTTCTCACTTCCTTTTCCTTTTTTTCTTTTATTTATACAACACTTCTGTTATAGGGCTTATTGTCCATTCTCTTTTGTTTTTCTTGAAATTCGAAAAAAGAAAGTGGGGGGGAAAGGATCTATTTCTTTCTTTCTGACCCTTTAACCAATCTTGGGGCAATTTCTCTATTTAAAATTTTCCAAATTATTTCCAAATAATTTTGTTCAAAAGTCAATTTTCCATTGGGTTTTTCTCCCTTTAAGATTACGCTTCAAAATCTTCTTTTCTTCCCCCCATGCTCATTAGCCGCTCTTTTATTGCTGGCGGTCTTAAAGTTAAACATTTTCCTACTTCACTGGCTATTACAATTGCTAAAATTGCTGTATGTAAATTATGCTTTTATAGCTTCATAAATTAATAGTAGACTTTCATACATGTGTGTCACAAAATATTATCTGATACTTGTTCTATTTCATAGTTATTTGAAAACTATGAATTAACTGTAGCTATGTAGCTATGATGTATTAGGACTTTTCCCCCTTTCGCTAAACCAGGCACGGGCATGGCCAGTGCGTAACGCATCTGGCAATGGGCCGGGAGTTTGACAGCCCTGCTATAAAGGGTAATACCTCCATCCTCAGTACTTGTACCACCTGGTGCAACATTCATGTAAACATTTGTAACACCATCCAGACATAGCTGGTGGAATTCTTTATACTGTCATTATGCAATGTAAAACCAACTTTTAGAGCAGCTGATTATTTTCAAAAATATTTCTGTGATTTTGTTTAACATTCATTTTCCAGTTTGCAGAAAAAAGACAGTTACTGTGACAGCAGTGCAATGCATTTGAAAGACGTGCTTCACAATGTTCGCAGTACAAATGAATTTGTACCCTTTACTTTGAATCCTTAAAGTTGTCATTTTTTCCCCAAATCTTGCACAGCTGTTTCAAAATTGTATAGGGCTGCCTATCATTCCTTCCTCCACTTCTGAACCATGTAACCATGTACCTTGCAAATTGTCTTCTCCAGCTTTATGGCTTACCATGTTGTGCAAATACACCATACCAAAATTTTCCCACTGAGGAAAACCAGAAAGTATCACCACAATTTTTTGGAGATCTTTTGGTGGATAGACTCCAGTATACTGCCTGGAGTCACACAGTCTGCAGTTTGCTTGATTTTTTATCTTTTACTTGATTTATTCAAATAAATCAAGTAAAAGATAAAATCTTTTTATCATTACCTGAGTTTTATTTGATCATTTGATATGTGACAGAGAAAAGACCATTAGAGATTGAAAAGTGGTCCAATACCTAATTTAATCTTAATGAAACTGTAAAGTGGGAATTTTATTAACAAGGGACAGATGGCAGAAACATCCAAAGCCAGGAGACCAGCAGCTATACAGCCGCTGATTCAGACAGATGGGAGGTTTAAGCCTAGAGGGCAAAATTCTAGGAGACAGCAGCAATTTACTTGTATATACAACTTTCTAATTTTGTGAAATATTTTTTTTATAAATTACTTTCTGAAGCTTCTTATGTAGCATTCAGAATATAAAGTAGGGAGTTTAATTGTAATACCGGGCATGAAATGGTAGATTAATTTTGAAATTGAACATAGTTTATAGATTATTTGATAAATTTTAGAAGGTGATTTTTTTTTAGATTTTTCAAATCTATATTTTTATAGACAGTTTCATTTAGATTCTCAACTAGTTGTCCAAACTGACAGGGTGATTGAATAATTTACTGTTAAATTACTAAAAATATCAATACTTAGTGTATTTTCAGATCATTCTGAAATCATTTTAGCTGGATTATGCTATCTGTTCCTTTCATTAAAAGGAGCACTAAAGAACAACAGAAGCAAGGTTGTTTGTTTGTTTTTTTGTTCTATTATTCTTAATTTGCTGTATACTTCCCATTCCCTGGTTGCTAAATAATAGTTTTAAAAGTATCTGTTAGAAATCAACAAAATCCATATGTGGGCCATGGGCACTGATTGTAGTAAACACCTGTTGGAAATCAAGTTTAGAGTAGAAACTTTGAAGAGATTTCATCATCATTTAGCAGCTCACCTTGTGTTAAGTTATAGTTAAGGACTATCGTTATCCTTAAATCATTTCAATATTCCACAGTGCTTCTGTTGCCACCATTTTTTTTAAAAAATAGCAACTTCATGCTGAACATAAGAATGGCAAAATTATCTTTGGCTCCTTACCACCATAATGCTGCCTGCTAATCTGTTTGTTGTTTTTTTAAAAATCAGATATAATGTGGGCATACAGAATTATGGTCATTTATAAATTAATATATTTATTTATCTGTTTTAAAGTTAATACCTTTTTCTTACTGTTTACCTTCTCATAACTGGTCCCCTAAACTTCATAAAATAGTGTATGCCTTTTTTAAAATTTCTACATAAAATCAGCAGCAGTATCATTTTCATTGGTGGCCTTCTGAAGTTGTGCTTGTACACCAGTTATTTTTATTTCTGCATTCATGTCAATGGACTTCACATTGTCTCTTCTCATCTTCAGTATAATATACAAACCGATCAGTACAGAAGTTGTGATAATGTTTCTGCCAAGTCATCAGATAGTGATGTCAGCGATGTGTCAGCTATTTCCCGCACCAGCAGTGCCTCTCGCCTCAGCAGCACAAGCTTTATGTCAGAGCAATCCGAGCATCCAAGAGGCAGAATCAGGTGAGGTTTAAATCTTTACGGTAATGTGTTAATGTGTCAATTAAAGCCCTGTGTCTTTTGCCATACAATGTACAGTGGTTTGCTAAATGAAACAAAACCCTAGAGCCGCAGTAGTGCAGTGGTTAGAGTGCAGTACTGCAGGCTACTTCTGTTGATCACCGGCTGCCAGCAGTTTGGCAGATCAAATCTCACCACGCTAAAGGTTGACTCAGCCTTCCATCCTTCCGAGGTGGGTAAAATGAGGACCCAGATTGTTGGGGGCAATATGCTGACTCTGTAAACCGCTTAGAGAGAGCCGTAAAAGCACTGTGAAGCGGTATAGAAGTCTAAGCGCTATTGCTATTTTAGATTCACATAATTTTACGAAATAAACAGATTCCTCAACAATAGTAAACATTTGGTAAGATCAGACAAAGGTGCTCACCTCTCTTCATATGGTAAAGCAAGTTTTAAAAAGTCGTTTTAGCATGTGTCATACACAGGGGTGGGTTCTACTTACCTTTACTATCGGTTCGCAATGGGGACGCGCGCAGAAGCTTCCTGATGATGTCGGGGTCGGTGGGTGGAGCCTCCTGCCGGTTTTACTATCAGTTTACAAGATATACTATAATATCAAAACATATCAAGAATTCAAAGAAAGTGCAGAAAAAACAATAAATTCTAATTTGCAAAGATCCTTTGAAACCGTGATGGTGAACCTATGGCACGGGTGCCACAAGTGGCACGCGGAGCCATATCGGTGGGCACGCGAGCTCAGCTCTGGCACACGTGCGTACACCAGCCAGCTGATTTTCAGGCCTTCTGGGCCCACCAGAAGTCAGAAAACACAGTGTTACCGGCCTCCGGAGGGCCTCTGGTGGGGTGGGGAAGGCCGCTTTTGCCCTCCCCAGGCTCCTAGAAAGGCTCTGGAGCCTGGGGAGAGCAAAAAACGGGCCCACTGTGCCATTGCGTACCAAAAGCGGGGGGGGGGCAGGACACATAGAATTATGGATGTGGGCACGCGTGCATGTGACCCCACCGCGCTCCCCCCGCTTTTGGCACGCGATGGCAAAAAGGTTAGCCATCACTGCTTTGAAATGTGCAGGAATTTCAAGCAGATGCTGTAACTACCATCCAAGCAAGTTCCATGTAGGTGAAGTTTTTACACTTGCTGTATGATTTTTTAAAATAGTTGTCTAAAAGCAGGGCCACAAACAAGAACAGTAGGAGATGTGGGTGCTCCATCACTGCAGGTTTTTAAAAAGAGATTGGACAACCATTTGACTAGAATGTTACAGTATCTCCTGCTTGAGCAGCATGTTTGACTAAAAGACATCAAATGTCCCTTCCAACTCTGTTATTCTGTTCAGTAGAAGCCAAAAAGATATATAGATATGATTTACAAACTATATAAAGTCAAATAAGAATTTTTGAAGTAATGTTAGATTTGTGCTGAAAATAAAACTGATCTTACATCAGTTTAACATATCAGAACGGTTATTAAAATCAAGCCGACATTTAATAATTAATAGCCAGTGTAAAAGGCATCCCTTAAAATTAACAAGAGTTTTTATTTCATCTAAAAAGTCTATCCTTCTATCACGATCGAATAGCAGCCTGGATATTTAAGTTCCTTCACGAAATATTTCTTCTGCATCGTATCTGTGAATTTCTTAAAACTTAAGTCTAGTTGTATGGTAATTTCCTGTGACCAACACAAAATCAATTACGGTATTTTGTTGTGGCATGTCATTCAAATATTTATCAAATTTTTAAGGATACTTGGCGCCATAGCAGTTCTGGGCAGTATACAATCTTAAAAATAAATCCACGAGAATAAACCAACATGTTCTTAACATAGAACTCATCCATCAGAAACTTATCATGTAATGTAAACTGAGGCTTGAGGAAGCACTACATTTTAAGAGCTTATTTGAGTAAGACTAGGGTAGGAGCCACACAAATCTCTGGAAAGATGCTGTTCACATCAAAGTAGGCTTACATTTTGGGTCCCATGAGGTTGCATTGTTAATTGATGGGGCCCAGAAAATGACAACTCTTTCATCTTCGTCTATTAAACAGGATAGACAGGCATCACAGGAGACTGACATTAGCCAGGCCCTACACCATGAAGGAGTTTATAAGGGATAACCAGCATCTCAAATTGCTCCAAAGCTACTGTTAACGAGTGCAAAAGAACATAGTTGTTACATGGGCATATACAGGTGAAACTCGAAAAATTAGAATATCGTGCAAAAGTTCATTTATTTCAGTAATGCAACTTAAAAGGTGAAACTAATATATGAGATAGACTCATTACATGCAAAGCGAGATAGTTCAAGCCTTGATTTGTCATAATTTTGATGATTATGGTTTATAGCTCACGAAAACCCCAAATTCACAATCTCAGAAAATTAGAATATTACATGAAATCAATAAAACAAGGATTGTACATAGAACAATATCAGACCTCTGAAAAGTATAAGCATACATATGTACTCAGTACTTGGTTTGGGCCCCTTTTGCATCAATTACTGCTTCAATGTGGCGTGGCATGAATGCTATCAGCCTGTGGCACTGCTGAGGTGTTATGGAAGACCAGGATGCTTCAATAGTGGCCTTCAGCTCTTCTGCATTGTTCGGTCTCATGTCTCTCATCTTTCTCTTGGCAATGCCCCATAGATTCTCTATGGGGTTCAGGTCAGGCGAGTTTGCTGGCCAATCAAGCACAGTAATCCCATGGTCATTGAACCAGGTTTTGGTACTTTTGGCAATGTGGGCAGGTGCCAAGTCCTGCTGGAAAATGAAGTCGGCACCCCCATAAAGCTCCAGCATGAAGTGCTCCAAAATGTCCTGGTAGATGGCTGTGTTGACCCTGGACTTAATGAAGCACAGTGGACCAACACCAGCAGATGACATGGCTCCACAAATCAACACAGACTGTGGAAACTTCACACTGGACTTCAAGCATCTTGCAGTGTGTGCCTCTCCATTCTTCCTCCAGACTCTGGGACCTTGGTTTCCAAATGAGATGCAAAAGTTGCTCTCATCAGAAAAGAGGACTTTGGACCACTGAGCAAGACCAGTTCTTTTTGTCTTTAGCCCAGGTAAGATGGCTGACGTTGTTTGTGGTTCAGGAGCGGCTTGACAAGAGGAATACGACATTTGAAGGCCATGTCCAGGATCCGTCTGTGTGTGGTGGCTCTTGATGTACTGATTCCAGCCTCAGTCCACTCCTTGTGAAAGTCCCCAACACTTTTGAATGGCCTTTTCCTGACAATCCTCTCCAGGCTGCGGTCATCCCTACTGCTTGTGCACCTTTTTCTTCCACACTTTTCCCTTCCACATAACTTTCTATTAATGTGCTTTGATACAGCACTTTGGGAACATCCAACTTCTTTTGCAATTACCTTTTGAGGCTTTCCCTCCTTATGGAGGGTGTCAATGATGGTTTTCTGCACAACTGTCAGGTCAGCAGTCTTTCCCATGATTGTGATTCCTACTGAACCAGACGGAGAGACCATTTAAAGGCTCAGGAACCCTTTGCAGGTGTTATGGCTTAATTAGCTGATTAGAATGGGACACTTTGAGCCTAGAATATTGAACCTTTTCACAATATTCTAATTTTCTGAGATTGTGAATTTGGGGTTTTCATGAGCTGTAAACCATAATCATCAAAATTATAACAAATCAAGGCTTGAACTATCTCGCTTTGCATGTAATGAGTCTATCTCATATATTAGTTTCACCTTTTAAGTTGCATTACTGAAATAAATGAACTTTTGCACGATATTCTAATTTTTCGAGTTTCACCTGTATGCATGCTCATGACTTCCCATGTTTTCTGGATCAGCTGCAGCTCCCAAGTGACCTTCAAAGGTAGGCCCATGTAAAGTACATTGCAGCAAGTGACACACAAAGTGATCAAAGCGAGCCTTCCAGTGATACGGAGTGACTGTTCTGAAGTTGTGCTTCAGAAATGAGCACAACTGGCATATGTTGAATCTGTACAAAGGCCTGTCTGGACACCGCTGCCAGCTGCTCCTCAAGCCAGAGCTATAAATCCCGGAAAAAGCACATAATCTACATTTTCAACTACTTCAGAATGATCAGATGTACACTGTAAAGTAATTTTGAATTTGCAGACATATGAGTGACTATTTCAGTATCTGATACATCACAGCACATTCTTTCACATAAACAATATATGTTAAGATACAGGGCAACTCTTATAGGCATAACACAACTTGTTTAGCTTTCTAGGAAAGTGTGAACCAGATTATCCCTCCCCCTTCCTCCCCCCAAAAATCCTTTAATCAACTATTTCTTTTTTCATCTATCCGATTATTTCATTTTGGGGGGAAATGGCATAGCATATTACTTAAGGAAGGTGAGGAAGAAATCTGTAGGATTTCTCTGTTACCTTTCAACAAATTTCAGACATATGATCTAGTATTCCATTGTTCTTTTTTCCTCTATTTCTAATTTGGGAATCTCAGTTGAAAAAGCAAATTCAGAAGAGATACAGGCCTCTCTTGGACTAATGCAAAAAAAGTATTTCATAGCCTGCAGGAATTTTATTAATCTAGACAAATCGTGAAATATCCAATTTATTTTTAGAAACCCATTGAAAGTATAATCCTATGCAGGTCTATTCATAAGTATGTCCATCAAGCTTGATTGGAATTATTCCAAGTAAAGGTATTGCAATAATGTTCCTGAATTAGCAGTTTTATTTCTTTTTAAAAAGACTAAGCAAGATTTCAATGCATTGCTTGCTATTCAGATAATTTATCTCATACTTCTCAGCAATAAGATTTTTAACATTACTATGTGACAAATTTACCCTATTTTAAGATTACAATTCTTAGGTATAAGAATTACAGTTTAGCAAGTCAAATAGTAGTCTGCTTCATTTCTGTACAAAAAAGCCTAATAGTTTCTGATAAATTTGGAACTTTTTCAGTTGTCTGACTTCAACTATGTGATAGTGTGACTACTTTTTTGAAGAATCCTCCTTTATTTAACTGATTAATTAAATAGCATTGAACAAAGATTTATAAATTATGAAACTAGAAAGAAAAAATAAAACTTCCCTTATAACCAGCAAACCTGGCCTTTCTTGCATTTGAAATAGTCTTGGATTAACCATTAAACAAACAAACGAACAAGCAAGCAAACAAACGCATGTGCTTATGGCACCAACGAAAGGTTATTTCTCTTAGCTATCTTTGGGAGGGTAATTAAAAATACTTGGCAATAAATTTTTGTATTTCCATTTTTCTCTTACAACAATTTTATTTAAAACACATTAAGAAGTGTTGAAATTTGCATTTTTTTCCTGTTGCCCTAAATATTTGGTTCTATTACTTATGGCTGTTTAGTGTGAATTAAAAAAAAGTTTAATATAGTTTTGGTGTCTTGCCTGGGAGATGGTCAGGAAGAATATTGAATTTTAAATCTATTTCACCTTCAGCTCTTATTGAGTTTTAATGTCTTATCAGTTAAACAATTGAAGGGCCAAAGGGCTCTATTGTTGGGCTGTGTTTAGGGCATCAGTTGTTCCCAACCTGCTTTCAGATAACATATGATTTTGCAATCAAACATTTTATATTTTTCCTCTCTTTTGTTTGTTAAAGTTACACCTAAAAGCTAGATATTGCACAAGGAGAGACCTGTTAACTTGTTGGAACCCCCAATCAATAGTCTAAGCGCCTTTTTTGACTAACAAATTTTCCTAAAAGGCATAAGTTTTTGTAAGCTGCAGCTAATTTTGTCAGATGGAGTGGTTAACCCAGTGTTTCACAACCTCAGCAACTTCAAGTTATGTGGACTTCAACTCCCAGAATTTCCAAGCCATCCTCTTGAAGAGTTGAAGTCTACACCTTTGAAATTGTGGAGGTTCAAAAACAAGTTAAGCCAATATAGGATTTGAAAAGGGGTTGAGGTAAATTGTGGTGATGGGGAGATCAAGGGTGGCTATGCAGATGGAGATGACATATGGGGACAGTTAACACGTACTTCATAATTCCTTTTTTTCATTTTGAGTTATCTTCATTTAATTTTGCATGCCTGCATGTTGTGACTATGGAAAGATCAAAATCCTTAGAGAACTGCAAAGTTGATGGCAAAAAAGACAGGAGGATTTCATGGGAATTAGATGACAAGCCGGGGCACAGTGAAAAAAAAAAGAATGTGGAAGACAAGAAAAGAAGGCATACTGTTGCTGACGTGAGGTAAAAGCTAGCTTCTTTCCCTTGTGAATTTGTACCTGTAACCCAAGATGTCATTATTTCATTAGTTTGGAAGAATGACATACGTTTCAAATGATGTATATGCATTGCTTGGTTGCTATCGTAAATAACCAAAGGTGCTTAAAAAATTAAACATCTCATATCTCTTTTTTCCTTCCCCATCACCGGGAATCAAGATTTTAGAGTAACACATTTAATAATGAATAATTTCCTCCATTTTATTTCACTCGAAATCTGTGGTTTGGAGGAGACAACTCATATTGTATAATGTTAGAACCATTTCTGATATGTCTTCCACCATTTTCATAATATTTAGTACTATATTTCATAATGTTTAGAATCGTGTCAGTTCCAGTGGTAAAACAATTTACATATCATAATGGATAGAGCACAAATCCAAACTCATGATAAACACAAACTGATTGTGTATCTTTGTTAAATATCAAATGACTCTTTTTGGTCTGGCCAAGTTGGAAGAGCAGCATTATATCTTACATGGAAATGCCTTTTCTGCAAGGAATAAATGCAAAATGCACACACATCCACTATGTAATTCTGAATATATTCTAGTCTGCATTCTTAGAACCCAGTACTATTGAGAGAAGAATTATTGGAGATAGAATTAAGTGACCACATCTTTTAAAGGATATTTTGTTGGACTTCCACCGTCATTTAAACCGTGAGATGAGTTTCCCTTTTTTTGAAGGAAAGGTTAGTGGTCAGATAAACTGGTTGTTTAATGGAGAGGACTAACAAAAAAGCATCTTCAGGAGATTTGGAGAAGAATTCTGGAGACACACCATCAACTGGTGAGATAGCTACCATTATAATGTATAATATAGAGAGCCAGTTTGTAGGTCTCTATATTAATGGGATAGTATGGTAATTAAGGCATAAAAACCAGGAGGATTGCACCTCTCATAGGGATGAAAGTCAGTAGGGTGACTTCGAGCCAGTCATTGACTCTCATCTCATCTCAACCCACCCTACAGGGTTGTAGTTGTGAGGAAAAAGGAAGCCAGAGTTTAGGTATGTTCTGCTGCTATGAGTTCTCGTTCTTTCTCCCTCTCCTTCTTTTCCGCCCCTTCTCTCACCTGCACATGTACACACACACACACACATACAATTATTAGATAAAAACATAATTATAATAATCCTTGAAGCAAAGAATCGGGCTTGCTACCTGGCACTTCCTTTACTCATTTCACTAGACTGTTTTTCAATTGTAGATTGCTGCTACAAGATTGTGCTACATACCTACTCCAGCACACTTCAGGTATCTTTTTGCCTTTGAATCCAAATGTAGGGATTATGGTTTGAGACAGAGTGAGTTTGGTCTAGTGGTTTTCATGGTAGAAAGAAGGAGTCTCTGAGTTCTAGCCTTGCCTTAGGTATGAAAGCTAGCTGGGTGAACTTGGCCAGTCATATTTTCTCAGCCCAACTCATCTCACAGGGTGGTTGTTATGGGGAAAATAGGAGGAAGGAGTATTAGGTATGTTTGCAGCTTTGAGTTATTTATGAAAATAATAAAGGCAAGTTAAAAGTAAATAAATAAAACTTGTGGTTAGACATGGCACACCGTTTTGTTGGAAGAATGCCTAGAAAATGACAAAGTGTAAATGAAATGGTGGAATATAGGTTTAGAACATTAAAACAGGAGTAACTCTACTAAATCCTCCAGTAAGATTTTGATGACTGGCCATTTCATCCATGGCAGCCATTTGCAAAAGTGCCCTGGCCAAAAGGCTTATGACACATAATATGTCGACCATTAGTTGGTACACTATCATGTTCATTATTCTCATGTTGAGTAGCTGTTTGGAATATTCAGCAGTTTGTGTGCTCTTCAACACTTGATTATAACGTGAATCTCAAATTACTTTCCAATCGTGAAAGATGACAACAGTGAAGTTTTATTACTAGATAGTTCAACTGTTAGAGCTGCAGACAGAAATAAAGTTGTAAATGTCTACAGTTCTGATCAATGCAATTGAAGCCTTCATTTGGTTTAAAATTAAATAGTTCTTGCTTACATGCTACTCTTATAAATATTTACTCATCATTAAGTTTCACTGAGCAGAACTTGTTTATAAGAAAACTTGCATAGGATTGTAATATTAATTGGTTTGTTTTTTCAAGGTAAGAATTTTCTCTGTGATTGACTGAAAGGACATTCTGAAATAACACTTAAATATGGGACACTTGGAATAACAGGGTAGTTTATTTTTAGAAATATGATGTTCCTCATTAAATAGAGATGATTATCTTTCTCTTTGGTCCAGGACTGCTACTTGCTCTGAAATTAATATTCATGAGCCACCCCCTTGTAAAGAGATCCATAGAAACTGAGATTTACAGTAGTAGTAGTATTTAACAGAGAAAGCAGAAAGCATACTTACTGGCATTGATGAAATCTGTCAACAAACCACAACAGACCTATGTATGGTCTAAAAAGAAGCCCATGAGCTATCGATAATTTCTTATTGTACTGAAGAATTATATGAAATAGGGACGATCTATCTGTGAATGAAATTATCAAAGATTCCATGCTAAGAGATCAACAAGATCGAAAAATAGTGACTCAAATCTTGTGCAGAAGCTACTGTGCTGTTGGCCTTCATTTCCAGAAAAGATGTATTTTCATAGAGTGCATAGGTGAGTCATTTTACAAAACAGATATTAAATACGTACGTTTATTTGTCAAACTAAAATTATACCATCTTCAATGTGATATTTGTTGTATATTAAACAGTATCTGAGGGGGGAGTGTTCTCATATGCTTATATGTATGTATGCATGTAACTGATCTACATATTGAAACATTATTTGAAGAAACTTAGAATGACCGAAGTATATTATTTTAATTTGCTACTCAATTTGAGTTCCACAGTAAGCAAAGTATGCCTTTTTTATTTTCATTCAGTTGCATCATATCATTGAAATAAAGCAACAAAGATTACAGGGAAGTGTAACTTGCGTGTCCCATCAAAATACAATATTGATTGTTTGAATATCTCAGCTTTTGATAGGACCACACGAGTTCTTTTAGTTAGTTTTTATTTTTCTCTCAGTGTTGATGGGATTCCTAATCCTGTGATGTCTTCTGACAAGGAAGACATGATTTCAAGAATAATTTAAATCCATCAGAAAGATCTAAATCTGCTTTGGAGTTCTTCAAAAATCTGGACATGAATTTTGAAGATTGATATTTTGTTTTTGAGCTCTAGATGTCCCTGCTATTTCACATACAAATTGTGATGTTCTCTTCAGAACTAGAAGCAGTTATTCAGCAATCCTTAACTTAATCCTTAAATAGAAAGCTAATTTAGGTTTATAAATGCCTCAAGGGCTTCCTTCTTTTTGAGATATTCCTGTGAAATATTTTCGAAACCTTCAGTTTTCAAAGGTTAATTGTCTTGCAGGCTAAGCAGGCTAATAAGATTGCTCCATTATTTTGGGGGGGGGGGCATTGTCCAGTAGCCATACAGGGTTACCACAAGGTTTTCTGGATTGCAGTGCAGTAAAATTTTCACTTGATTCAGATAGGCTAAGTCAAATCAAGATATCTTTCAATTACCAGAAAAAAAATCATTTCCCCAAGTTCGATACTCATTTATGATCACTGGAAGCTTCTGTAATCTTCCCTTCCCTTAGAATTTAAGTATAGAGATGAGGCACCGATGGTTGATGGTCATGATGGAGATGGCCTGAGAGGACATGTGCATCAAGGATGCTGGGAAATGTAGTTTTCGGGGATGCCTTTCTTCCATTTCATCTTTTTTGTTTTACAGCAATCTTTTTTCTCTTTCTCTTCCTCTCCCTCCCTTCCTACCTTCTTCTTCCCTCCTTTCCTATTCCTTCCCTACTTCCCCTTCCTTTCTCCCTCTCCTCCTTTCCTCCCGCCATCTAACCTTCCCTCTGACTCTTATTCCCCTTTCCTTTCTTCCTCTCCTCTTCCCTTTCTTCTGTTCCTCTCTCTCCTTCTCCCTTCCTTCAATCTCCCTATTCCTTCTTCTCTCTCTCTCTCTATTGCTGTATTCATTTTCAATTCAGTGCTTTTTTTCTATGGTGTCCAGGCATCCCTGTTTTTCTCTTCCTTTATTGCATATATTCCTCAAAATTCCCATCATATTTTAAAATTTTTAACATTATGTTTCAACTTATTTCATTTTTACTTTAAAATCTTTCAACTTAATTAACTTTCCACCTCTTATTTCCATTTCAATAGTTATTTTTCTCTTTTCCTAATATTTCAATTACTTCCTGATATTTTTACATATAAACCATTTCTATATCTGCTGGTCTACTTACAACAATTTCTTACATCATTTATTTAACATTTCAATTTAATTTCTTACTTCAATTTCCTTTGTTTTTTCAATCTTTAGCACACTTTTCTTTACTTTCATTTCAATTTTATGTCTTAATTTCAATTAAGTATTCCCTTTTACAATAATCTATATATTTATTCCAATTTGTTTCTTACATACAACTTCTACTACTAATGCCATTCCCTTAAGTCAACATATCACTGCTTTAATTCTTTTCTGCTACATTTTTTTCTTTGCCCTTTTAACCATTTTCTTTTACGTTCTCCTGAATTCCACTTCTTGATATTTTCTCCCGTTTCTCCGATTCGTTTATTTCTTTCGTCCTCTTCTTCTTTTTGTGTTTATTATATCCTCCTCCCTGCATCGTTTCTCTAATTTTTAACTTTATTACCCTTTTAGTTCTCCCCCTTACTCTTTTCCCATTTCCTTCTTTTTGAGAGATATTCCCCCCTTTCTATTTTTATTTTATCACTGTTAATCTCAGTGTGATCATCTATATTTTTTCCTTCAATTATTTTCTTTCCCACATTATATTCTTGCTTCTCATTTATCTTTTCTCTTTCTTTCTTTTTGTATTCTATCCAATCTTCTGCTTCTTTGTTTCCCTTAAATGCTTCTTGCACCTTTTGCAACATCTCCCTCAACTCTTCATACTCATGTTCCCAATTTTCCATATTTTCAATTTAAGAAGAAATAACTTTTAAATTTGTGTTTATTTTCACTTATATATAGTTTAAATTCAAGTCCATTTAATGTCTTTTTTTGTTTTCTTTCTTCTTTCCAAATAGTATCCAATTCAAGTAGTCCTTTAAGTCTTCCCAGTTCAAGGTTTTATTCTTTCAACTTCTTTTTGTATTCTTACTGCAGCTGTTTAAACAAATACTCCCCCAACGGCTTCTCACGTTGATTTAAGTGCAATATTTCTTTTCCACCAGCAGATGGCTCTCTCCAATCCACAAATCCCCAGGCAAAAGTATCAATTGTAAATCCACAAAAGTAGTACTTCCTGTTTTCAGTTAGTTCCTTTTGTTGTTAAATAAATGCTTTCTCTCAATTTCCTTTTCTTTATATTTATTCTTTATTTCTTCCAAATCCAATTTAAATCCAGGTGGTTAGTTCTCCTTTTAGGGCTTTCGTTTTTAAAGTTCCTCTTTATTTTATTTTTTTTCCTTCGCTTTAAATTCCCGGATGCCAATTAGCCGCTTTTTTCGGGTTAGGACCTCTTTTAAAGTTTTTTTTAAAAAATTTTCCTTACCTATGAGTTGGCCAATCACTCATTCAGTAACAATACTCCGTTTCATCCCCTCGTTCTTTTTACCTTATCTTGCGTGTGGCTGCATGGCTTTTGACAGCTCCTAATGACTGTCTTCCTTTGCTGCTGGGTTGGAGGCTGGTGCAGACACTGCACACATTTAAATATATTAAGATGAAGAATGAATTAGTTAAAAATAAAATTAAGGAGAATGTATATGATTAAGAATAGAAAAAATAGAATTTGAGGGTGAAAGATGATACTGTTTATAAAAATAAGAACAGGAAAATTAAGATTTGATCACTGAAAAAGAACACTTTAGCAGAAACTGTAACTAAGTAAAATATATTTGGATGTGATGAATTATATATGATATGATATGGTCAATAGTCTTTCAAAAAATGTGTATTGGGGGGGAAAAAACCAATAAAACTTGTCCCAAAAAAAAAGGATGCTGGGAAATGTAGTTTTCCAAGGCATCTCAGTACCTAGTATAAATTCTAGTAAACTGTTTATCTAAGAACTATTGTATCAAGGATTATGATAAGAGCTTTGGGACATGTAATTATCAGAATGTCTGACAAAAATTATAATGACATACCTCTAACATTTTCTGCTGTTATTATTTCTAATATTGTGATGGAAATTGTACTGTATAGTTTGGTGTAATAGTTAAGGCACCAAGCTAGAGACTGGGATATTGTGAGTTCTAGTCTTGCAAAACTTTTGCCTGTTATATGTCTATCATGCATCCTAATCCTTGTGTCATTAATAATTGCAACACGTTCAAAACAATAGCAGTATAGCAAAGAGCTTCACTATTTATTTCAAGAACAAATGCATGTAATGAATAATAACTTCTTCATTTCCCCAGAGCTGAGGATTTAGTTCATGTTGTTCCTTACTTATCTAGTTTTATTCTGATAAGAGGTGATTATGGTTAGGAATAAATACTAAGATGATCTATTCATAATTACCTATTTTTAAATGAAAACCACCAAGAACTGTAGTTGTGCAACTCAAATTTTCAAGGAAGCGATTTCTCAAGAGAAATCAGTCTTTGATCTCATTACAATGTAGAGATCATTTGAGAATAGAAAATTAAAAACAATAGTGGCTCAATAATAAGCATAGCTAATATTGTAATTAATTTGTTTCACAGCAAAAAATTAGATTTATTGTGTATGAGATTTGTGTCCTGCCTTTGAGGCTCAGGAAGAGAATGGATTTTTCCTGGTTTTGTGGTGACAGTAGTGATGATAATGTTGTAGCTGCTATTATAAAACTAATCTACATTTTTTTTAATCTTTGGGGTTTCTGTGTTGGAATATGAAATTCTTATATAAAGTAGGGTAGCTGTGGTAGAAAAATCACCAAAATAATGGTTAAAATTCATTGACAAAATCCATGATCACATCAGAATTGCTCAAACAATAGTCCTTTATTATCTTATAAAAACCAAAAGAATCTTATTTTCATCTTTTGCTTCTTACTTCATTGCCAGTCATGATTTCTGCGTAATAAGTTTTTTCTTTACCCAAGTTAAAGATTCACATTATGTGTGCATATGCAACACATGCAATAATCACTGACTGCTTGATAATAAGCAAGGAAGTTTGTCTGCAGGATGTTCTTTCCAAAGGGAAAAAAACTAACAGAAAGAAAGAATTAGATCCAGAAAAAAATAACATCAATTTATTTCAAAAGAGAATTAAGCACTTGGTTAGAACTGTCCCATGTAAATCAATCTCTTTACTGCTAAAGACCTCCTGTCCATTTGTTTGTAACTTTCAATTAGGCAAAATGGTGCATGCTAGGGCAAGAATTGTTGAGGGTACCTCAAATGTGTTAAAAGAATGCAAACAAGAGACCCATTTCTCTCGTGGAATTGAAATTTCAAGTTCTCTTCAGCCTAGTTGCATTTGCAAACCTGTGGCCACCGCAGCTTTGCTGTGGTCAGCCACAGTTACATGATTGTGATTTCTGACGCTCTCCATCAACTTTCCGCAAACAATATCAATGTTGAAGCTGGTAGGAAATTAGAAGTTTCTCCTCCTCTCCCTAATTTTTGCCCAACCATGGTTGTTCTGTTTCTCTATTTTGGTAAGGAAATATCTCTGAAAGGATAATCCAACAGGTCATAAGTTGTTTAATGGAATATAAAAGTGGCTGCATTCTGCTGACAAATTGTAGTTTTCTGTCTTTGAGAGCATTGCTGTTCAGCTATTACTTGATTTTTATATATATCATTATATCTCATATATATCAGTGGTGGGTTTCTACTGGTTCGTCCCGGTTCGGCGCACTCACAGTTCCAAACCCATAGCGAAGGTAAGTGGAACCCACTACTGATACATATACATATACATATACATATACATATACATATACATATACATATACATATACACATAACACACACACACACACACACACAGAGAGAGAGAGAGAGAGAGAGAGAGAGAGAGAGAGAGATGAATACGTATACTATTTTCGAATGAAAGAATATTTTTTCTCAGGTATTTTTTACAGTTTCACCTTTCTCTAGTTTAAGCCTCATATGGAAGTTCCATTAATTTAATAGGCTCTGATTCTGAATATGCATGTAAAGAATTGTATAATAAAGTACAATTATATTTAGTATATTAATAGCTACAAATGTCATGTCAAAAATTTACTGTCCTTATTTCACATAGTTAAAAAGTTTCTTTTGGATAATGTGGAACAGTGCCTTAGGGGTTTCAGATTTATGCATGTAGGATTAAACAAAACATTCTCAAAGAAAATGCCCTTGATTTCACATAGTGGAATAAGATTGAACTCTCTTTTCCAATGTTTGTATACTAATTTTGTCATTTAAATAACACTTTCGTGACTGATCAGTTTTTTCAGGTTCTTTTCAGGTTCTTATTCTAGTTAAATGAAGGAGCTTGGAAATATATCTTTTTATTTCCCCCCACCCCAATATAACTTTATTAGAGAACTTTATTTAGATTGCACATTATATTCTCTTAGAATTTTGTTTCAAACAAGAGATCTGTATGGATGGCAACTTTGTTTACTCCCCAACTCTGTATCCTATTATACTTAATGGGAGAAATGAAAGATCATAATTATAGCATAGTGTAGTATTTTAAACCTTTCATTTTGAAAGTTATTTCTCATTAGGAAAACTCAGTTGAGATATAAGTCTCTAATTAAAATTTTAAAATGGACATGGAAACTGAGGGATTGCTTTAATTAGCTGATTAGGGAAGGGGAGACGTTACTTTTAAGAAATGGCATTTGAAAGTATCAAAGAAGTTTGAAAGTTTTCTTATAAAGACTTGAGCAGGAAAAGTTAAACTCATTTTATTATATATATATATTTAGAAAACACTAGTGTGTTTTAAACTCATAATTTAAATGTACATGTATGTTTTTACTTTGAAAATATAGTACGTTTACTCCTAAAATGCAAGGCGGAAGGATGGGGACTTCAGGGAGAATCATCACAAAGAGCACAAGTGTGAGTGGAGAAGTATATAAGCTGGAACAGAATGATGGGAGTCAATCAGATACCGCAGTTGGGACAGTTGGAACAGGTGGGAAGAAGAGAAGATCAAGCCTTAGTGCCAAAGTGGTTGCCATGGTATCTCGCAGAAGCAGAAGCACATCCCAGCTTAGCCAAACAGGTGAGTGAGATAAATGTAGCAGGATCATAGAGGTTTCTGAGAAGAAGCTATTTTCTTGTAGGCCTATGATACAGTCACTAGTGTCAACTATGAAATATTGTAAAATAAGGACTCTGGAATTTTGTTTTGCCCATTATGATGTACATTGACCTGAAAGGTACTTAGAGTACCCACAATTTAATAATATATATTTTTTAAAAATGAACATATTGATTTGAAAATAATAAACAATAGCATATATATATAAGTTCCTGAAGAAGCTCAGTCAAGCAAAGTAATAAGAATAGAGCATGATGCTATGTAACATGCTTTTAAATATTTTTTTTCTCTTGAGGTACTTTAGAAACCATAAAAGCTTCATCTCTGTAGCCTAAAGAAAGAACAGGGGTACTGTAGAGAGATGGAAGAATGCTTTAAGGTTCACAGCTCTCTTCAAATCTGTGAATCCGTTCCTCATTCTGATAAGTGTATATCTCCTTAGCTGATGCTTAAGAAAGAAAAGGAAAAAGAAAATCTTGATTTAAAATAGGGCTTAGTCACATTAATAGAAGGTGATTTCATCGGCAAGATAATCACCGTCTGCAGGTATGTCAAATGTTTCTGATTGGATTATCTTACTTTATCCTACCTTTTTTTAAAAAATGATTAATTGCCCCTTTTTCCACTTCATTAGCACTGATAAGGTAAATGGAATTCAGCTGCTTAAATAATCCAGGGTAGTTTATATATGCTTGGTTTTCAAATAAATATTCAGATAAAAATGCATAAGTGTACAGTATGTGTTCAATCTAATTTACAGGAAGTATCTGGAGTTAATAATATTCAAAGTCATGTTATGTGAAATATTTGCCTGCACAAGATTTTTAAAGAAATGGTCCTAGTTTGTTTGGGGGCAGTACCTCTAAAACTGTATTTTAGTTCCAGTCAATGTGGCAGCATGAACATGATCTCTTCTGATATCTAGATTTCTGTTGAATGGTCATATCAGAAATAGTATGCAAAATTAACGCTACTCATTTTGGTTCTTCTGAATAGAGCTATGATTAAATGCACTTTTCTATTTACCAAACAGGCATCCCAGAGCTTCGGGGTATTTTGCGTCTCTCGCAAATCAGTGTTGTGTTTTATATTTCTTAGAAGAATGGGGCCATCAGACATTAAGTGTATTGTCTCGTTTATTTCAGTGGGTTTTACTTCCAAATAAAAATGCTTCAGACTTGTATCTGAAACGAGAGCCTCTCCGTTGCGTTGATTTCCTACATTCACCCTCTCTATTAAAGTGTTACATGAAGAAGGAAGACGTCCTGCCATTCTTGTCTGTTCACATATGTATATAAAAAGATACGGTTGGTCTCAGTTATGGATCTTTAAGTCTATATTCTATTGTAATAAAACTTATTGTGATGAAGATTATGTTATTCTTAAAAATATGGTCTATTGAAAATAGATTGGGTTACTTTAAGGATTCATGGTTTACATAAAATATTCACCAGTCGTGTATTTTTAATTGATATTGGTGCACGTTTCAGGTTCTTTAAAACAGTGCAACAGTAGCAAAGACTGCTGTGATAAGCAGAGTTGGATCATTTGTATATATTTGTTAGAAAATAGTTAACAATGATGTTTTAGCTCAGCTTGGAAGCTGGCATTACTTTTACTCTCATTATAATTTGTTTTGTTTTTTATTTTCTATGAAGAGACAACATTTAATATAATCTATGACTGGAATAAAATAAATCCTGTTTTAACTGAGTGACAAATGTATTAGAGGTGCATTGTTTGTGTAGTCATTATAATTCAATGTATTCAGAGAGTTCCTTCCTTCCTTCCTTCCTTCCTTCCTTCCTTCCTTCCTTCCTTCCTGGCATTAATTCTTAGCTTTGTCTTCTTTTTTAAAATAATGTACTGACTGCCAAGCACAATTTTAGTATAGTGAAATTATTATGGTTCCTTTCATCTTCAGGAAAGTGGGGAGTTGATTTGCCACATTCAACGAATTAATGAATATTGTATTAAATAAGAATTTGTAAAGCAGCTTCTTTGAGTGCCTTACTACTGGATGACAAAGCCATTCATTGAACATGGGGCTTCTGCTGGCGATTCTGAACAATGCTATACTTCTCTTGACAGGGTCATATTTTAAATAGCTAATAACAATAGAATTGTGTGAATACAGTTTACAGTATTATTAGCCATTGCCTATGTGATTTTGTATGGGTTTTTTTGTTTCAAGACAAATGAATATTTTATGAAGATATAAATTGCTATAATATCATCTGGGAAAAATGAACAGGTGTATTCATGGTTATAGATGTTCACATTATTCTGATTTCTCTACTCTTTTCACTTCACTAATAGCCTTCTACATTCAGATTACTTAATGGAGTATTTTTTTTTCTTATGTAAAGTGACTGTTCTCATGGAAGTGTTTACATCAGTTTCCCTTGTCCTACACTCTAGTTCATAAACTGATGAAGAAATCTGCAGTGAAGAAATGTGATATGTGAGCAATGTATGTGCATTTTATGCAAAAGCTTCGGAATGAGAATGCAGCTATTACCAACTCCATTCTGTATTTTAAATTCTCTCTCTCTCTCTCTCTCTCTCTCTCTCTCTCTATATATATATATATATATATATATATATATATATATATATGATAACTAGAAGACATTTGTATATAGTTTTTATATTCAATTACCTGGGTATCATTAAATGTAAGCCTTTTACATTCAAGGAGCTACTTATATAGGGTTTATTTACAAGAAAACATTAGGGAACGATACGGATGTAATTCATGGAAAGAACTTGATCTGAACTGAGGCTCAAGCATATTTATAACTCCTTAGTATGGATTGGATTTTGCTCGTTAGTAAAACTACCTCAGTTCTAAGCTGCAGCAATCAGGGATACAGAGAGCCTATTTGTTAAGGATTCAGAGCCCTTTTCATTATAATGCCGGAGATCTGAATCCATGTTTTAATGCTTCACTTTCAACTATTCATATAACACTTATCAACAACTGCTCTCTGCCTGTCAGTGTAAAGAGCAGGAATTAGTTGGGATTGTAAAAGCAAGAGCAGCACTGAAGAATTGGCAACATCATGACCATCCCCTTGGATCCTGAAGATGGTGATCTGGAGCAATGTTTTAAGAATACCTTTCCTGGGTTTTGCTCTTATGTTTTTTCTTGACTGCTGCAGGGGATGAGTTTCTTTAAAGATGCTACCCAATAAATCTTTCCTCTTCGATTTCTTAGTTGTAGCATCCTTTTATGATTTTTCCAGAAAGGGGCATATTCTTGAATAAAATGAAGATGACCCCTGCAGAAACAGCCATGAAATGCTCAGGATGTAAGAAATGGGTGCCCTTGCTAAGAGGTTAGGACATGCCACCTGCGTACTAGCAGGCACTTGTTGTCAAGAGCCAGCACAGCAGGTTCTTAGCACTGGTATGCTACTTTCCAAAAAAGCCAATAGTGTGTGATTGAGTAAACTATAAAGCTATCCTGCTCATGACCTCCTGACCTTGCTTCTCAGAGGAGCAAACTGACACCGAAAACATAAACCAATGGCAGATTATATCTGTGTGAATGTGAGTATGTATGCAGATTTATGAAAGGGTGCCTAAGAACATACTCCACTCAGTTTTTTAAAATGTTTATGATACATATCCTACTGAAAATTTACTAACATAGAAAACATTTAACTTTGCTTAAGAGAAGTTTGTATGATATGTATGTTATATGAGTCTGTTTCCTGTCATGTATGATCAGAGTAGAGTAGAGTAGAGTAGAATGACAGAGTTGGAAGGGACCTTAGGGGTCTTCTAGTCCAACCCCCTGCTGCAGGAAACCCTACACCATTTCAGACAAATGGTTGTCCAGTCTCTTTTAAAAGAGTTGGAGCATTCACAACTTCTGGAGGCAAGTTGTTCCACTGATATATTGTTCTGTCAGGAAATTTTTCCTTAGTTCTAGATTGCTTCTCCCCTTGATTAGTTTCCATCCATTGCTTCTTATCCTGCCCTCAGGTGCTTTGGAGAATAACTTGACTCCCTCTTCTTTCTGGTAAACCATGAGATATTTGAACACTGCTATCATGTCACCCCTGTCCTTCTTTTCATTAAACTAAACATACCCAATTCCAGCAACTGTTCTTTATATGTTTTAGCCTCCAGTCCCCTAATCATCTTTTAATCACCACAATGTAAAAAAAGATATTAAAAGTATTCCAAGTGTGGCCTTACCAAGGCATTATAAAGTGGTATTAACACTTCACGTGATCTTGATTCTACTCTGTTAATGCAGCCTAGGACTGCATTGGCTCTTTTGGCAGCTGGTGCACACTGCTGGCTCATATTTAAATGGTTGTCCACATGGACTCTTAAGATCCCTTTCATAATTAATATTAAAACAACTAGGTATAATAATCGATTTTAAAGTAATGATGCCATTGAGTTAGTAAAATCATTGAAACTTAGTAAAAATGATCGAAGTATGTTAGTAATTAGTAAATTACAATAGCAGATAAAACTTTCCTTTTCATGGTTTGTTGTTTAAATTGCTGTGATCTGATAAATTGAATGTTTAAAAAAAATGTCTCTATATTCTTCAGAGATGCATCTTCAAAAAAAATGTTTCAGAGATGATCATCTCAACAGTCTTTGGATGTCCTGATTCTTAAAGAAAGAAACACTAAAGAACGCTGTTGTTTCTTTGAAAGGCTGCTTTTGCTGTGTTACCTATTGTAAATTGCTCTTCCAGTAATGGAAATAATGCCCTTTGGATAGTAACATAATAGTTGCACTTTTGCTTGATCTGCCACCTTATTTTTGACATGAAGCAATATGCTGAATGAGGATAGTCATTCCTGAGACTGAACGCAGGTCATTTCAGGAGAATTTATGCTATAATGCATCTTTCAAACAGATAATGAAATAAGAGTATACAAATTTCAGTATAGTTCACTGGTCCCTCTTTATGGCCTTCCTCCCAGAGTTAAAAGTCCACAATCCAGTAAAGAGACTAGAAGGGGAAAGCAGGGGAGGGGGGAAGAGATTTTTTCCCTTTCAAACATAAAGTGGTTTGTTTACAGGCTGTGACAAATACATCTTTCATGAGAGATGCCCTTGAGTGATAGATCAGGAATGCTCAGTTTTTCCCAAATACAAGAATGGCAGGCTGGAGGTTATATTTCTAAATATGATAGATGGATACTGGATAAACATTAAACATTTTTTTAAAATTTTCTTCACATTTACATTAAAGACAACTAGGAGAATAATTCTTCAATTGTATATTTAATTTGTCTTTTTGTCAGTTAAAAAATAGAAATTAACCATGTATACAAGACTGCTTCTGAGGTTTTTGAGAAGTGATAGTTGATGGATTGAAGGATTTACAAGTGCTTTTATGACATTAATTCCTCTGCATCTTAACACCTGAATTAAATATTTCAATGGTTTTCTCCCTTCTACTCCAGTTAGAAGTTGTAAAAGTTATCCACAAAATGATCAGATTATTGAGCTGTAAAGTTTGTCTGCTTTTCTGTTTTCAGCCAAAAAAAAACAGCTTTATGAGTGCATTTCTTTTGCGACTGGTCATTTTTTTCTCAAGTATTTCATTTGTGCTTTCATCAATTCATAAAACACTGACTTTTTTTATGTATCCGTAATCATTTATATATCCAAAATATATTTATAAATCAACATCTTAGGCATATTGACAAGAGTGTTCTGTTTGTTTCCCAAAGCAGCTTTTTTACCTGAAGATTTGTTTTGAAATCATGTATCAGAATCATTTGTATGAAATAGGAATGTTTATTTTTTTCTTACTCTAACACTTTTCTGTACAATTTGTTTGTTGAACCTTTTCAAATTACATGCGTAGAATAGTGCCACAAGTTCTGATAGAGTGGTTTCTGTTTAAAATGTTCACCTTATATCTAGTAATTGAGATCTAAAGACTCCAAAGTGTGAGCTACATTCTCTTCCTCAAAAAAAAAAAAAAAAAAAATTTCCATGGAAACATAGCCCACAGTAGAGTCCTGGCTATTATGAAGTCAATGGGGTGTGTAAATCAAAGTGTATAAGTATCCCAGCAAAACTTCAGTTTGCAATAGGAAAATCAAACATTGCCTATTTCTCAGGGGCTATTGCTATTTCTAATCAACAAAAAGCAAAGATATAAAGTACCTATAAACTTGGATTTCAAAGAACAAATTGGTTGAATTATTCAACCTTTCTAGAACATCAGCCAGTATTGACTAAACATTTTCTTCATCTGATCATTGCAGGATGGTTCACTCCGCATCCCACATAAGCCTGTCACTTACTATCCAGGTTCAAAGATGTATGATCAGACATTTCTGGCAGATGGTCATTTTGTATAACTCATATACTATAGAGATGCCTAGAAATCAGTTACGCTCGGTAGAGGAAGAGGTTTTAACTTTTTAATTCCTTTTTCACATTTGAAATTACTTTGCGTGTGTGTAAATACTGACATGCTTTAGAGTTCTGAGAGGTAAAACTTAGTTTATTGTCTTTATATACAATGCAATAGATCTTCAAGAATATGTTAATTTATCCAGGTCTGTGTTTCTTACAGTGATATGTTTAGTAGTGTTGTCTTTTACATGATCATAATTAACGTTTCAATGAAACTCAGAAGTACTAAGGTAAAACATAATGTCCATGTATTGATAGTGACATCTGAACAGTTTGCTCTGTATCTTAACTTTCAAATCCTTAATAGCAGATCAACAGAACCCATAGAATGCTATGAATTGCAATGAGCGATGAATATCTGCAGTTATGACTAGTAGAAAAGGCTGGTGTTTTTAAGCTTAGCCCTTATTTATAGAGGTGTTGTCAAATGAAACAGTCGTGTATCCCACTCTGCAGCTGAAACAAGGCAACATATGCCAACCAACAGAGGGAAAAGGTTGTGAGGATCCAGAAGAGTGTATTTTCCATTGTTAATGACATGCTCAGATGGGGAGACCTTTTTATCAAATGTTTTCTTGAAAGAATCCTCACATATCTGTCAACAAAATAATTGGGTGATGAATTGTGTTTATCAATTATTTATGAACCTCTTTTCGACATGGTGGAATGTATTTAAATTGCATGCATTTTGGAGGTGTTTGCCCATTTGCACGATTTCCAAGTGATCATGAGCCACCACCAAATGTTGTTCGATGCTCAGCATTTACTTCCTAGTGGACTGATGCAGCTGTTCATCAGAATTCACAAAAAGCTGACAGTGGCCGTTTCAAAGGAATCCTTTGACCCTTCCTTCATTTGAGAGATCAGTAGTCCCTCAGCAACCGTCACAAAAGAGATGTGAACATTTTTTCCCTGCATTTTACAGAGGTAGAAAATAACCAACATACTACAGTGCAGTCAACAAGCATTGAATTGTAGACAGATTGTTGGCTGGTTTACAATACAGTCTCTCTCAGCTTAGCACATCTGAAAGAATGATTGTCAGAACGAACATCCGATATCTGTATTATGAATGGAAGTCTTGCTCCTGGATTTTTGTAGAAAATCACCCTATTGGGCAGCCTGCAACCAGGGTATAATAAAGGTGTATCATATGGAGAAAAAATAGTGTCTCATGAAATTATAAAGTCAGTGATGGATTTTGCACCACCCCAGTTGATATTGTTCTTTGTGACATGCTCAGAAGTAGATATTACATCCCCCCTCCCATCATCTTCATCAGCCTGAGATCTACTTGTGGATAGATAGGCATCACAATCCAACATATCTGGAGAATATCAGGTTGGGTGAAGTTGCTGAGCAATTCACACACACACACACACACAAAAGCATGGCTGTTGCAAAACCAGCATTGCATCATAAATATGCTCATAAATGTGCAGCAAATGAGTGAGAAATCATTGCATTGTATCTTTCTTTAAAAAAAAATTAGCTGTGTCGCAGTTCCCTGTGTCTTCTATTTAAATGGAGTTGAGTTAAGCTTACACTCCAGGTAAGTGAAAGCTATAGATGGTAAATACTATATATTAAAAAGATCAAAACAGATGCATGTTGAAAAAATATAATGAGTTGTTTATTAGCAAAATAGTATTAATGAGTAGATAAAGTAATGAATGAACTGAAATGTGTAATCTACAAGACAGTGTGCTTGCTCAGAGTAAGATAATGCAGTTTTATTACCTATTACTTAGAGGTGTGTTTAGTTCGATGTTCTCTCATTTTAATCAACAGTGAACAACATACATAACTACAACAATTTTACAACCTTTTAAGAACTCTCCATAAGTATTACAGTTTCTACTACTTTCTGTTTTTCTGTCTGTTGCAGAGACTGGCAACAAGAAACTGAAAAGCACTATACAAAGAAGCACAGAGACAGGAATGGCAGCAGAAATGAGAAGTCGCATGGTCCGGCAGCCCAGTCGGGAGTCAACCGATGGTAGTATCAACAGTTACAGCTCAGAAGGAAAGTGAGTTGAAGCCTGTGAAAACCAAACCCCATTATATCTGTGAGACGAGCAGGTGATTTATGACAAAGCTGGAAGGTTAGGATGCCCATAGTGTTGCAACAGGGGGTAGATCAACTGTGGCAACCAGGCAGGAGAGGCAATCTTTTAAAGAAGGGGAGAAGGAAGGATATACAGATTTAGAGCAATAGCGCCTATATAGGACAGCAGAGGAAGATAAATTGGGACAAGATTGACCTAAAAACCCTGCTGTCTCATTGCAGATGAATTGAGTGGGAATTGTGGTTGCTCAGTAGTGAAGAAAAAGTACTTTGGAGATTCTCTTGGGTGATTCTGCTGATTCTCGGAGATAAAATATCCCTGGTTATGCTCTGGCAAGACGTGCTGCCTAGGGTTGGAAGATCCCAGGGGAAAACTTTAGCCTAAATTGCTGCTTTAATATGTGATAGCTTTAATAGAGGCTTCAGGGGTGGATCAGGTAATTTCAAATGCTATAATTTGATTTTAAATATGGGATATTCTGCTGAGGTTTTCAGTTTCCTTTTAGCCAGACATTTATCAAAACTGGAACCGCTATGATGCAGGAAAGCAACAGCCTCAATCCTGATTCTCAAGATGGAACCTGTTATTCAATCTGAATGTTACTTTCCCGCCCACTTTGTTAAATGTACATTTTGACAAGCATACTTAAATAAATAAATAATCTGGTCATCTGAAAATAGGATAAGATTGTATTAATCCAAACCCATACATATTTAATAAGGCCCTTGATCCTAAATATGTTGCCAAACTCTGCTGTCATGATAGGATACCAAATTTGGGGTTCTTTTATGTACTGTTATTATGGATAGGAAAAAGAAATTGAAGGAATGTTTTCCCCAGCTTCATTGGGACTGAAATGGGGTGCAGACCATTTTTTACCATGCCTAAAATCTTGGGTTGCCCCCAGCTGTTTCTAGACCAAGAGAACATTCGAAATGCAGAGCTTCTAGAAAAAAATGAGGAATTTCTTTATTGTCTTTACAATTATCTAGACTCAACATATCCAGAGTGCTGCCTGGACATGGTGGGAATTGATATTCAGAATACCTAATGCTTTCATTTGAACTCGATTTATACGGTGGGCTTCTGTTTCCATAGAACTAATATGGTCCTATCTTATGTGACAATTTCAGAAATGAATAAGTTTTCCAAAAAGAGTACGGTTCAAGAATATGGCAAGGTGTTCTACATTCCATAGGTTCATCCATAGCTGTGCATTTGAAAAAAGAGCCAAGCCAAAATAATAGCCAGATAATATGAATGATTTTTTAGTCCTTCTACTCTGTTTTTATTACAGTCTAATATTTCCTGGAGTTCGACTGGGTGCTGATAGTCAGTTCAGTGATTTTCTAGATGGGCTTGGACCGGCTCAGCTAGTGGGACGACAGACTTTAGCAACTCCTGCCATGGGTAAGAATATATTTCTTTTAGCTTTAAAACAGATTAGCTGTTTAAAAAAGTATTGTTTGAGAGCAGGGTTGTCACGTCCTTATCTAATTAAGCAGTTTTTAAAAATTGTCCTGTTTTTCACCCATTCTGTAAGTATGTATAAGCTATGTGTGGGGCCATTTCTGTGGGTTTCTTTTGTGACTTTTGCAACATTTCTCTGTACCAGTTTGTGCTGTACCAGTTTTCTCTTTTTAATTAGGGTTTTTATTATTGTTGAAAACATTTAATCACACCCTAGCAAAAACATTCAAGCAGGTGAACATCAATGTCCAGAAAACTTTGCTTGGATCCAGTTTTGCCCTTTTGTTACTTAAAAGGGCATTTGAACCTGTGGGAATTCTTGCTAACAAAAATGTAGTTCCCCTTTGTATTTACAGCTCTCCCTCCCCTTGGGGCAAATTTTCAGGGAAGCCAAGGAACTACAAGGGAAGGAAAAGCTGTAATTCCTCTGTTTCCCTGAATCCTGTACCTTCCATTTACTCACAAGATTTCTGTATCCAGTCCCATGAATTTAAAGCAACTGGCTCTCATGTGAGCTAGCAAACAGGCAGGAGAGCTGAGCAGAACAAAATAGCTTTTCTGCATCACTTGATTCTTTTAGCCATTCTCCAAAAGATCTGGGCAAACAAAGCAGAAAAATCTCCAGGTTGGGAAACTTCAGGTGAGCTGCAGGCTGTCCATCCTGGGAGAGTCATCAGCTAAGGAGGCAAAGATTTGGGGCAAGGGCTTCTGTCACTTGTCACCTGTATTCTGAGGTTTGTAATAGAAGGCTGAGCAGGTCACTTCCTTTATTCTTTGGAGCAAGATTAATGAAGCCGTTTCAAAGAGGTGCTCTTTTCAGAGTTACATTGAAGTGCTGAAACATATCTCAGTTCTACTGTATAGACAATTGGATTCTGAACCATTTCAGAATCCAAAGCTCTCTTCCCCTTCTTGGAATTTCTCAGCCCCATAATCTTTCCCAGAACATAATGAATTATATATGCAATATACTAGGATGCTGCCAATATTAATCTAAAATGCAAACCAGTGGTGAAATCCATTTTTTTTTACTACCGGTTCTGTGGGTGTGGCTTGGTGGGCATAGTGTGGCTTGGTGGGCGTGGCAGGGGAAGGTTACTGCAAAATCCCCATTCCCTCCTGGGGGAAGGATATTGCAAAATCTCCATTCCCACCCCAATCTGGGGCAAGCCACAGATGGTATTTCCTGGTTCTCCGAACTGCTCAAAATTTCCGCTACCGGTTCTCCAGAACCTGTCAGAACCGGCTGGATTTCACCCCTGATGCAAACTATAAGCATGGGTGAATCCAGTCTTCCCAGATGGCTTCCTTTGTAGAGAGTGAACTTCACTCCGAAGATCTGCCAAAAGGCCATCTTTGAAAACTGTTCACTTGATGCCAACTGTTTTGTCTTGATGACAGAAGTAGAAAGAACAGCCTTAAAGTTTCCTGAGCAGGAGCACAATGAACCTGGCCCCAACTTCAGCTGTTATTGTATTTTTATTTAGGATAGAGTTTGTTTATTTCTGCCTAATGTTCCTTATTCATTTAGAAATGTACTCGCTATGTTTGAGCTACCATTGAATCAGTTGTAGTATAAATAATGATTTGATTTTTTTAGTTGTATATAATATACCTGCTGGGTTTTAATCAATGCAATTCCACAATCAGTTCATGCATGACTTAGGTTGAAAACAATTTATTTTTCCCAGTGACATATTATTTCCACTATTTATGCTTTTAATTTTTAATAGGCTCTGTAGAGATTCTAACACAGAAAATCATTTTGAAACATTTATTCTTTAAAAAAGGGTGTTTTGGAAAAATTCTCCTATATACCAGAGATATACTAGTAAATCTTGTTCTAATTGGAAAACTCTTGAGCTTCGTTGCACCCTCTGCTGAGGCCCAATGGGCACTGAACAGTTTTTTAAAAAAATACTGTACATGTATAACAGGACATGACTTTGGAGCTTGTTCTCTGAAGTGGTTCCTGCTACCATTTTTATTATTGCCAGTCAACCAAGGCCATTACATTTAAATCTATAGTTCTGTTTATGCCTTTGATATTAGACTAAATTGCATACTACATAAGAGATACTGTGCTAGTTAGCTAAAATGTAAGTTAAACCAATTGGGGAAAAAAAGATAGAAAATTTAGCAAGCCAGGATGGAAGTGCTTAATAAAATAATAAGTAGCAATTTAAGGTACACTATAAAACTCCTTCCTTCCTTCCTTCCTTCCTTCCTTCCTTCCTTCCTTCCTTCCTTCCTTCCTTCCTTCCTTCGATTAATATGATAATTCTATCATTGTTTTAGGAGATATTCAGATTGGAATGGTGGATAAGAAAGGACAATTAGAAGTGGAAGTCATTAGAGCTCGAGGCCTAATACAGAAGCCTGGCTCTAAATCTACCCCAGGTAAGAAAAGCTCTATCTAGCCAAATTTTGATGATGCCATTTGGGGGTGCTCTGGGTCCACATTTTTCAGACTGTGCATATGGCAAATGGCTGTGAAGAATTGTGTCGCAAAATATAGATGGAACACTCAAGCACTGCTCAGAATATCCAAGGGCATCTGTCCGATGGGGCCCAAAAAGTCAAGATGGTGGCAGCAAATGCACAATTGAAGACCCACTCACCCTTTGTGTGTGCTGTGTGGGCTTCAATCACAAGGATGTGGCCACCATGTCAACCTTTTGAACAAGTGCCATGCCTGGCCATTCTAGGAATGACAGATCTAATACCTAAACATCATATCACCTATATCGCCTGGAAGCCGTGCGGATCTGGATGGGGAGAAACAAGCTCAAGCTCAACCCGTCCAAGACGGAGTGGCTGTGGCTCCCGGCATCCCGATATAGTCAGTTGACTCCATCACTGACTATCGGGGGCGAGTCGCTGGCCCCTGCGGAAAGGGCTCACAATCTGGGAGTCCTTCTGGATAGGCAGCTGTCTTTGGAGGAACATCTGACGGCTGTAACCAGGGGGACCTTCTGTCAGGTTCGCCTGATTCGCCAGTTGCGGCCCTTTCTTGATCGGGATTCCCTGTGCACAGTCACTCACGCCCTCGTCACCTCTCACCTAGACTACTGTAACGCTCTCTACATGGGGCTCCCCTTGAGGAGCACCCGGAGGCTCCAACTGGTCCAGAACGCAGCCGCGCGGGTAGTGACGGGAGCAGCATGGCGCTCCCACATAACACCGCTCCTGCGCGAGCTGCACTGGCTCCCGGTGGTCTTCCGGGTGCGCTTCAAGGTGTTGGTGATCACATTTAAAGCGCTCCATGGCATAGGGCCTAGTTATCTCCGAGACCGCCTGCTGTCACCGATGACCTCCCATCGACCCGTGCGTTCCCACAGAGAGGGCCTCCTCAGGGTGCCATCAGCCAAACAATGTAGGCTGGTGACCCCCAGGGGGAGAGCCTTCCCTGTGGGGGCACCCACCCTCTGGAACCAGTTGCCCCTGGAGATAAGGAGAATACATGACCTCAGTGCCTTCTGCCGTGCCCTCAAAACACATTTTTTCCAACAAGCCAGGCTGGCTTAAGAAGAAATTTTAAATATTTTAATTGGTTTGTTAGTTTTAAATTTTGGAGCCAAATTTATATATATTTTAACTGTTTTTAATATTTGCATTTCATGTTTTTATTTCTGGCTGTACACCGCCCTGAGTCCTCAGGGAGAAGGGCAGTATATAAATTGGAAATAAAATAAAATAAAATAAATAATTACTGCTGCAAGAATAATTAGAGAAGTTATGAAAGAGTTGTCAGAATTTGTTGCAAAAAAACAAAGCCAGAAAGCACACACAGGCAGACTGATGCAGCAGGATTCATTAACTTCTTTATAGTCACAATAATACATGAAATAAATTTACAATACCAACAGCAGATTCACAGTTTCATTTCAGATCAGATCAGCAGACAAGTTCACACACTGGTTTCAGTTTCAATTCTCTGCACAGACTCAGAAGCTGCAGATTAAGACACACCCTGGCTCCAGTCTGTCTCAGCTCCCAATTGGCTGATTTAGTTGCTATGCCTATTCATTGGCTGACCTTGTTACCATGTCTTCCCAGTCATGAATATTCTGACCAGAGTGCGTAAGGAGAGGGAGCTTTACTTGATTCTCATAACACTAAGAGAATACCCAAGATCATAAAATGTGGTAGATGATTACAACATTTTGATCATGGTATAATAAGCATGGCACTTTTAATAGAATTACCTAATGAACCATTTGGGGTTGGACAAATATGATTGTATAAAAACATGTTTTGTTCACATTTGCTCCTTAGCAGGCAAAACAACTTACGATTAAATCTGTTTTATGATTTTCATCAATTTCTCTATGCATACACATCATACTGGCTATAAATCCAATAGATGTCGCCAGATGTGGATAAGAAGTTAAATTGCAATGCTTTTTTTATTATGAGAATAAAGCTCATTCTATTCTATGAGACTTAGCTACATATAGGATTGCCCTGTATACTTCCTCATAGAACAGATGACAAAAGATTGTCATAATTTAAGAAATCTTCCAATGCAATACACTACGCATAATACACATTTCCAGCATCGTTAAGAAGTGTACAGAGCAAGTGAGGGATGCCCTGAAGCCAAGTAACCAAAGTGTTTAGTGCCATTCTTATCTTTTGCACAAGTCAGTAACTTGTCATTTCCTATCAAGAAGAAGCTCAAATCTCTGAAAAGAATCCCTGATACAAGGAAAACTATTTCAGACATGCCTACTGGAAAAAGCATAATTTTCTAGCTCAGTTTTTTTGTGCTAAAACAAGAAACGCTACATACTGGCAAGAAAATTGCTACCTCTTAGGCATTCTTTCCTAATCCATAATTGATTATTTGTCTGTAGGATAAAGAGATGAGAGTCAGTTTGGTGTATTGGTTAAGTCATCAGGCTAGAAATCTGAAAACCATGAGTTCTAGTCCCGCCTTCGGCACAAAGTCAGTTGAGTGACCTTGGGCCACTGTGTCTCAGCCCTAGGAAGAAGGCAATGGCAAACTACTTCTGAAAAATCATGCCAAGAAAATTTCAGGAACTTGACCTGTCTCCAATGATCAGAGAATATTGAAGATCTATTTATCAGTCTTCTGTTTGCCTGTCTATCTCTATCCATCCACAATCAGTAACTGGTATCTTACATTAACCTTTCTTACTGATTTTCAGAAGAAATATTAAGGAGTAAAGCATACAGAATATTTCTATGCTTTCATCTAAAGATTTTCCTGGTAAATCTTAATAATTCATGTGATCATTCCAATAACTAAAAATATATTTGAGTTTCCAAGAGTTAGGACAGATTTATACTGCCATAAGTTGTTGTGTGCACTAGAGGAGAATCCTAGATGTTTGATTCATTACATTTTTTTTTGTAACTTACCAGTTGCCATTGCTGTTTTTGTAATCATGTTGGTAATTTAAATTAATTTCTTATTAACAGTACAAACACCTTAAAATAAGGGAGTTACTAATTTAAGATGTAAAAAATGATATATTTATCCTTTGTAGCGCCATACGTCAAAGTGTACCTGCTTGAAAATGGGGCATGTGTAGCTAAGAAGAAAACAAGGATTGCCAGGAAAACCCTTGATCCCTTATACCAACAGACATTGGTTTTTGATGAAAATTCACACAATAAAGTCCTTCAGGTCAGTAGATACTTTTATCTTGGTGCAGCCTATGATCACTATCAATGATAATGATACCAACTGAAATCTGAACACTCCAGCATAGTTAGATCTAAATTCAGCTCAGAAAATATGAGAGCCTCTCTGTGCGGGAGATGGGTGGTTAATAAATTTTATGTATAAATCAAATAAATGAATGAATTGTATCACTGTTTTATAGATTAAGTTTTTCGAAACAGTTATTGGAAGATTGTCCTTTCTTAGGTGGATGACATGATTTTAAAAAATTGGTAGAATAGTTGATGTGTCATCAGTGACAGGAAATGGTCTTAAAGAGCTTAATGAAATTTAGTGAGACCCATTTGAGTTATGGGGCAAAAGAGAAGAAAGGGGAAAAAATCTCCAGTTATAGGAAGCGAGCAAAAGAAAGAGATACAGTGATTTGGCTGGAAGAAATGTGAATTTTTAAAGTCCAAAGGATTTCTTTTGGACCCACTAAGTGATTGCCTCCAGCTTATATAATATATAATTCAATATATAATCACAGAATAGCCTTGCAGTTAAAGTTGTCCTTTGCTGTTACTATCCCAGAAGGTGATCAAGATCTACCATATTTTTTGTTCCATAAGACGCTCCTGACTATAAGACACACCTAGGTTTAGAGGAGGAAACAAGGAAAAAAAATCTGCCTCTGCCTCTGCCTCCCAGCGTCCATGCAGTATTCAACTGGCTAGCCTCCTTACAGCAAACAGCCTGCCTGCTGCCTCTGCCGGGGAACACTGGAGCCTTTGCTTCCGAGCAGCTGATCGGCAGTTGGATCGGCCTCCAGGAATACTGCCAATCAGCTGTTCCAGGTGGCAGGGATCACTGCCGCTGTTCACCGCTGCTGCCTGTTGCCATATTCACTCCATAAGATGCGCAGACATTTCCACCCACTTTTGGGAGAAGAAAAATGTGTCTTATGGACCAAAAAAATACGGTAGTTTATGGTTTGAATTGCTATGTGTTGTTGTTTTTAATTTATAGTCCAGATAGCATTTTAATACTTTAATAAGGAACATAAGTCAATCAGAGTCATTTCTGATTGGAATCCCATGTAAGCCTAAATAAAGTAAATAAGTAAATAAGCAAGCATTAATTCTGCTTGTTCTCTTTGCAGGTGATAGTATGGGGAGATTATGGCCGAATGGATCACAAGTGTTTCATGGGAGTTGCACAGATCTTGTTAGAAGAACTTGATTTATCCAGTGTGGTAATAGGCTGGTATAAATTATTTCCACCTTCTTCCTTGGTGGATCCAACATTGACTCCTCTGACTCGCAGGGCTTCCCAGTCATCTCTGGAAAGTTCAACTGGGCCTCCCTGTATTCGATCTTAATGAACATAAAGCAGGAGTTCTCTTAACAAACTCAATGTCACTCAAGGCAATCAGTGGGAAGGGGAATAGCTATTTGCAACAATGAGGAACAGTTTTGAAAAGAGACAATCATCACATCAATTTTGCCTGTAGTAGTTGATCCAAAAATATGTCTTGAGTTGTGTATTAAAAAAAAAAGACAGCTTAAATCGATTGAGCAAAGCAGTATATGAAAATATAGCCAATCCATCTAGCAAAATGACCCTGATGTTCACCCTTATCAGGATTTGAAGGAGGACTTTTGAGATTCAACTGGAACTACCATTCTTCAGCAGTGCCCCTGTCCCATTTTGTTTCTCAGCAGAAACCACAAGCAGTGTTAACATCCTGATATTTCTGTATTGTTACCTCTCCTACTTCTGTTTTCTATGTTCTCCCGCCAGTTTTGTAAAAAAAAATCTTCTCGATGCTAACAGAGACTCTTCCTTTCTTTTTCTAAAACAAAATCAAAAAGGGCTGAAGTATATCTCTGTAAGCATCTCTGAAAGTGTTCGTTTGCAATCCTGCGATGCCAATAGCTGTCCCATTGTCCCTCCTTTCTGGTTGCCCACAATCTTAATTAATAAGGTGGGGAACTAGAATAAATGGCCAACTTCTGGTTTACTTTTGCTTCTTATTACAGCTTGTTACTGTTGTAAAAACAGAATATATTTGCATTATGCATCATGGGTTTTCCCCCCTGTTTTTAAGAGTTTGCATGAGGGAAATATAAAGCTGCATCTATTGTTACAGACTTGTTTTAAAAAAAAGAAAGAAACAAGTTTTGGCTTGGCTTTGGATTTAATTTTAATATACTGGCCATTATTTTTGTAAAGTGGTTGTTCTACCAGAGCTCATTAGAAAAGTCATTAGAATCATATCATACACATATAAAATATTGATTGGGAAAATTTTGAACATCTAAAACTTCAAATTGTTATCTAGGATCTTTGAATTCTTGTGTTACTTTTGAAAAGATTTAGCTTTCCCCTTTTAGAGCTTGGTATAAATTGTTCAATTTTCCACTGAATTTTTTAAATAGTAATTTTATTCAAATTTACAATTAAAAAGATAAAAACTAATACAAACTAAAAGAATAGAAGGAAAAATAGAAAGTACAGAAAATAAAAAAGAGAAATAAAAAGAGAAAAGAGAAAAAATAGGAATATAATAAAGAAAAGAAAATATATAAAGAAATTACTTCACCTTCATCACAAGAAGTATGAACAATTGTAATAACTTTATCTTCTTTAAAATACAACAAATGATCTCTTCTTCCCACATCCCATCTCCTATCTATGAAAAAATCCTTAAAGCCTCATCAATCAAGCCTGATCCATTAAGGTTTACCACAGATAACTAGATAAACCATTGTTGTATTTCTTCCTTTTATTTCAATAATCTGAGTCTTTAGTCCCTTCAAATATTGTCTTAGAACTTGATTTCTTTTCTTTTCTTTTTCTTTGTCCCTTCTCACAAAATTCTTCAAAGCTTGAACAAGTTTTTCCAGTATGACATTTTTTTCCATATCATTCTTGCAGCCTGTCATTTTTAAATCTACTTTCAGATCAGTTTCAGTCTTGTCCAGTAAAACGTGTTCCTCTTCCATGACATCTTTCAAACACAATCTGTCTATTGAGGCAGACATTCTTAAAGTTAACTGCTGGGTCCATTGTTCAAAAATATCATTCAATATGCCCAATGTTAAAACATGTTAAAATATGTTCCTTCATTCTGCATTCGTCTTCTGCAATAAGACGAATTTAAGTGTTCTCTTTTCATTGTAATCTTTAGTTCCTTCTGGTTTCCCCTAGTGTCCAATCTTCAAAGACTCATCCTGTCAGGTTTCTTTTAAAAAAGAATTCAAAATAAAGGCATTTTCCACCAGAAAGAATTCTTGCAATTAATTCAGAAATCTAATTTCAAATCCATCTGGACCCTGAGTCTATTTGTAACTTTACAAAATCAAAGTTCTTATCACCATTTTGCTGTTTATTCCACTGAGAATTATTTTTTATTGAAAATTCCAGTTGAACTATTCTGCACTTATGAATGCTTTTTTTAAAACTTCAGTTTACATATCTTTGAGATTGATGCAAGCACAAAGCTTGATTGTTTTAAAACAAAGTTACCTCGTGGGTGGGTGGGGTGGGAGAGGTATAGTTAAAGGAAGAAGAATAAATATACTTGCATTTTATTCATTCAAGTCAACCTTTCCCAACCTGGTTCCTTTGAGAGGTTTTTGGACTGCAACCCTCTAGGAATATAGTGAGTTTAGTGCCAACAGAACTGAAAGTCACCAGGTTGGAGAAGGCTGATTTAGATTCTTTATGGCCTTGAAATCCCTTGTGATTTTTTAAAAATGTTTTTGTTTTTCTTGTAAATGTGCTTTAAAATGCCCTGTAGAATATGCAGGTGCATTGAGATGTTTTTGTTCCTTTTATGGTGATCTCACAAAATAGAGCAGCATGACCAGGAACTATTCCAAGCTGCATGTACATTTTTGTAAAAGAAAAAGAGGGGAAGGGGGGGGGGGAAAAGTGGAGGGGGGGAGGGGAAAAGAAAAAAAGGGGGAAAGAAACAAAAGTTTATTTAATAATGTATGTTAGTTCTACATAGGCCAGGTTGTATGTTGCATGTACTTGTACAGTTTGCTCGTAATTACGCTAACGAAGTAACCAAGAAATCTAAGCCATCCATTTTTTTCTTATAGACATTTTGCAGGTTTCAGCCAGGCTATGAGTTAGTCTGGTGCTAAATGTCTATAGATGGACTTTATTTTTTACCCTATGGAAAACGTGATGTAGTACGGACCAAATTCCTTCTAATAAATATTTTGGTGTAGATTCCTACTGTGGGGCTGTAACACATGTAGAAACTGTGTACACAATTAAGTTTTCCTTCATAGACATAACTGCCTGCACCAAGTGAAATATTTATTATTATTATTATTACTATTATGATTTAATATTGCCAGAACTATTCTGCCCATGTTTCCATGGGGGACATGGATTGATTACTGCTCGACCTGCTGAGCAGGAAGAACTGACGCATTGGTGCACTGACTAGATTCTGTTTTGTCTTTTAGTGGCCAAATAAATAAATGATTCGGTAGTATCTTTCTATTTTGACCACTTGTCTTAACATCTCCCTGTGCTTTTAAATGAACTTCCAACTCATGTTATGTAGACATGTTTAATAAAATTTCCTTTTCATGTTCACTTGCAGTTGTTGCCTTCTGTTCAATGTGTACACAAGTAAAGTTGATTCCTGGCAACATTGACTGTTGCATTTTGGTGGGTTGGGCAAAGTATGTGTCTTTGGTACCCGTGCATTCATTTGGTGCCCTCTAAGGACTTCTAAAAGAAAGCAATCTGTCAAGATCCATAAGAACCTCAAGAATCTACATACGAGCCGATTGAATTCCAGGATTTCCAGAAAATTTTAAAATGTGCAAATATGGCAATATTTATATATAGGTAAAGGTAAAGGTTCCCCCGCACATATGTGCTAGTAGTTTCCAGCTCTAGGGGCGGTGCTCATCTATGTTTCAAAGCCAAAAAGCCAGCACTGTCTGAAGACGTCTCTGTGGTCATGTGGCTGGCATGACTAAATGCCGAAGGTGCACAGAGCACTGTTACCTTCCCACCAGAGTGGTCCCTATTTTTCTACTTGCATTTTTTACGTGCTTTTGAACTGCTAGGTTGGCAGAAGCTGGGTCAAGTAATGGGAATTCACCCCGTGGCGCGGCACTAGGGATTTGAACCGCTGAACTGCCGACCTGATCAACAAGCTCCGCATCTTAGCCACTGAGCCACCACGTCCCTCTTTATATATAGAGAGAGATAAATAGATATTAGATAGGAATAGAGTGGATCTCTCCCTTGAAGGCCAGGCCTCCGCATCCTATTCCCCCAGCTCTTTGTTACCCTTTGTCATTCTAAGCCCTGGGTGCCTCTCTTCAGCCTCTTTTCAAATTGTTTGCTGCTGATTCTCCCACTGATCAAAGAAGGCAAAGCTGGAGATGGTCCAAGAGCACAAATGGGCAGTCATTTGTCTGGGTTCATGTGAGGGTTCTTGTCTTAAGCAAAGGGCTGAGCTAGAAATCTCCAAGATCCTTTCTAACCCTAAGCAATTGGTACTAAACGTACAGTATCTTTACATTCTTTTAAAAAAATGGTTGACAGATGCTCCCAGACAAGGAGATGACTGCAGTGAGGGCAAAGGTGCTTAGAACATAGAATAATAGAGTTGGAACGGACCTCAGAGGTCTTCTAGTCCAACCACTCCTCAAAAAGGAGACCCTATCACATTTCATACAAGTGGTTGTCCACTCTCTCTACCCCAAGCAGATGGACAGATTTTCCATGAAAAAACAGACTGATATACATTGAGGTGCAAAAGGCAAAAAATAAAGATAAGAACTTTATCAGCAGCCTGGTCTGTCTCCACATCTAAAGGCAAAAAAAAAAAAAATGAACAACAAGAAATTCCCTGACATGTAAGATGGGAGATAGGTATCTAAGATTTAAATCCTGGATTTGTTATATACAGCAGGCTGAATTGCTAGATTTTGTGGTAAGTGATCTTTGTTCCGGGGGCTTCTTGTATTGCAAAAAAGCAATTTACCTATCCAAGCTTTGTCTTTGACTCATTCACTGCTAGCTGCTTGAGTTTCTAGAGAAAAATAATAATAATCACACATTGGATGAAGTTTGAAAAGACTGCAGGTGTGTTCACATGGTACTTGTCATCTAAGATGCCTTAAAGCAACTGCATTTTTCCCAGGATTGTATCAGCAGTGCAATCTTGGCAAAAGACGTGATTGCTTTAAAGAGTTGCATACAGGTGCTACATGCATACCCAAATTATTCTGAAGTATTCTTTTCACCTTTTGATCTGACATGCTGTCTAGTACTAATTAGTGCTGTGGCCTTGTTAATCTACTTTTATGAATACATTAGTGTTACTATGTCCAATTAATTTTATTTTAATCTGGGTCAGTTTTAATACTTGTCCTGTCTGTATCTTGCTAACAACCAACTCACTCGGAGTTCATGTAGAGTATGATGACATGGCACAAATTGGGTGCTCATTTTTGCATCAAGGCAAGCATGTTATTTGCTTCATTTGCACAATAATGTCATTAACTATCATCACAATGTCATTGCAGTTTCTACTGGATGCTTATACCTGTATAACATATCCGGAAACATTGATATGTACACCTCAATACTATACCCTGTTTCCTGGAAAATAAGCCCTAGCATGATTTTTCAGGATACTCGTAATATAAGCTCTATCCCAAAAATAAGCCCCAGTTAAGATCGTCAGCAGACCTAACCGGAAAATAAGCAATAATGTGTCTTTTGGAGCAAAAATTAATATAAGACCCGGTCTTATTTTGGGGGAAACACAGTATTATCACAATATAGTAAAACACACAGAATTTATTGAGTCCAAACACATTTGAATCAAGTATCCAGCCTATACATATTAGTTTAGTCCTTCAGTCAGTTCAAATACAGCACAATAATTTGATAATTACTTTAAGAGATTGCAGGGAAGAAAAGGGAAGGTTAGGCTTAAAATGTAGCCTAAAGTACCTCTGTTTCTTAAAAATTGTTTTATATTGGAAAAAAATGTAGGTAGAAAGTGTGTATAAGCTGTCCTGATTGAATATACATCTTATATACAGAACAATTAAAACTTGGACCACACGTTTTCTGAATAGTTTTTATCCCAGAGCTATAATTGCACTCAACAATGAACTAAAGGGCCACCATCAGTGAGCTGTTGGACAGCATTACTTGGTCTGTTGTGTGGATGTTTGGGTGGTTTAGGGGTAGGGAACTGTGGTGAGTGGGAGTGTTTTGGGGATTGTTAGGTGTGTTGGACCTGGTCTTTGGGTGTTAAGTGAATTTTGTTGTATGGGTATACTCTGTATACACGTACATTGACAATAAAGTTATAATTAATTATTATAACTATAAAAAGTATGTTGCTTTTGATCAAGAAGAAAGCAGGCAACTCTACAAGACAGTCCAAGAGTAGCTTTCACCTTTTCATCTGAAGATCAAGAAGGTAAGTCAGTATGAAGTAAACTGAGCCAGGGACATCCAATCACAAAGCACACTTCACAACTAGAATCTTCTATAAGTGGTGGAGAAGAACGTTCAACTATCAACTACAGGAAAAAATGGCAGTATTTACCATTTGGAAAGGAGGCAGGTATATATATATAGTCCTTACAACCACAATTGGGATTAGAATTTCTGTTGCTAAGCAAGGCAGTTAAGTGAGTCACACCTGATTTTTATTACTTTTTTGTTAAGAAAATCACTGCATTTATTAAATGAACCATCTGGTCATTAAGCAAATATAGTTTCTTCTATTGACTGCTCGTCAGAAGCTAGCTGAGAAGGTCGTAAAAGGTGATCACATGACCCTGGGATGCTGCAACCTTTGTAAATACATGCTGGTTGCCAAGTATTGAGATTTGCTGTGGCCCATCAGCAGCTTGTTCGGATTGTAGCTGATTCTGACAGCGAGGAGGCTGGTGTGGTATTGCGCCAGCAGCATGTGCAGCTGGCACTCGAGTCAGACAATGAGGAGGGTGGAGAAGAAGTGGTGCCAGAGGCAGGGATTCAGCCAGGGCCTTCAGAACCTCCAGAAGTTCCTTTAAGTGAAGAGGATGAAGAGGAGGAACCTGCATGGGCACGCAGAGCGGCCAAAAGGCAGAAGTGGCTCCTCAGGAGGAGGTTGGGGCTAATTGGCCACTCCCTTAGCATATTTAAGGAGGAACGCCGACTGAAGCAATTTGTAGGGAACAACTTTAGTTCATTCTTCTTCGCGTCTGGATTCTCTGCAAATTGCTTCTGGGCTTTCTTCCAATCTTAGTAAGATTGTGATTACTTTATCTTTGGTTTCTTGTGGGCTGTTAAGAAAGTTTATTAACAGCCTTTGTTTGGAAAAGGCTGAATTATTTTAGTAAATTTAAGTTTTGTACAGACTTTGTGTGTGTTGTGTTCTTTGGGGTCTGTAGCTGGGGCAGAACAAGATTTTGATCAGGTGACCATTGGGGATGCTGCGATGGTCATAAATGCGAGGACCAGTTGTAAGTCATTCTTTTCAGTGCCATTGTAATTTCAAACTCATTAAACAAAATCAAGGACTACCTGTAAAATGGAGAGCTATTGTCTTCATGCTACACAAGAAACATCTGTCTGGCTACTGTCTGAAATAAGATATTGGATTAGGTGGCCCTATCACAACAAGCAGAGCTGTTGAGATATTGAAACAGCCGGGATAAAAAACAGTTTGCACTTGCTCACTTCTTCTTCCCCTTCAGGAAAACAAAGTGATCTTTAAACTACTAGGGTTTCTTGCCTAGTTGCATTTCACTTCAGAACACATGTTGCAAATATCAGTCGGCTGCTGTTTACAATGAAATGTACCTCAGCATCAGAAAAAGCAAAGAACTGGGTTACATTTTCAGCTCAAAGAAAAGAATGAAGCTTACTAATTTCACTAAACAATTATTTTGTGGAACAATGAGATCCGAATCATCTGCTTAAAAATTTCAACCGTCTGCAACCAATACAACGAAAGAAGCATTTCCCAAATATGACCACAAGGTGACACGAGAGCCTTATTTTTAAGAGGCACTACAGCCTGTTGATTACGGTCTCAGGTGATTACCATCACATTAACAACTTCAGAAACCGATTACGGATATGTGAATGCTACTTGATGCTGCTTTTAATCTGTTGTTTTTTTAAATTGAAACAATTAGTATCATCTTTTTTATTATTAGCCATAGAAAAACACATCATTCACAAGTGACAAAGCTGACATCATGCTGAAATATCATTTTCGCAAATCATCTTTCAAATAATTGTGTAACATTCAAGGAAGTCATGCACAGAACCAAGAAAAAAATATTTTTCCAGAGGCTGGGTTTCATTCTTGTATGATCTGAATAGCACTTTCAGATTTCTGAGCATTTGAAATATCCTATTTCTCTGTTCTAAAACCTGGGGCTTCTTCATGCTTCTATCTGGGGAAGGATTTTTGGTTTTTGTGGGAAAGAATTCCCTGACCTCAAAGAAGCTTGTCATTCTCTACCCCCACTCCCCATGCATAATTTTTGCAGCCAAAGCAAGTAATCTCTTTATATTTTCATTGAGGAAAACATTGGTGATGTTACCCTTATCTAAAAATATCTGAAATTAATTCATTTTTGGGGAAGGTCACCCAACCATGGATTTTAAATTCACTGGAAGGTTTAATTATGTGACACTTTAGGACAACTGGAATAGTCCAAAGAAGGAATGATAAATTATTTTTGTTCAGGAAGCCTACTCTTAAAAAAAAAAAAGGAGTGAAGGGAGGACCCAGTGCCTGTAACATTAAAAAGATATTAAAGTTTAATGTCTAGAAACCTGCCACTAAAGTGAAATCCATGGCAACATTAATCTGTTTCAGCCCCAAGAATCATAGTGTATGGACCAAGAACTGATGGAATCACTTCACACATTGTTCCTTAGAAGTCCTGAAATAAGTTGGCAAAAACATCCTTGTTGCCTCGTGACCCCTAGCAGACTCAGCCTTTGGTTATGCTGTATTTTTACTGCAAAAGGGCACATACGATTGCAGTTTTCTCTGCAGTCCATCCAGAAAATTTGATATGGCTTAATTTAAGGAATTCATTAATTTATCCAATCCAGCCACTATGTTCTATCACGTATGTAAATTAATGGAACATGAAGGTTTGCAGAATTCATTTCCAGCAATGTTGGGTAATTATGCCAGAACTTACATGACAGAAACTTGTAATATAAATGGGAGCCTTTCCTTCTATATTTTTTTTCAGTCTCTGAGAAGTTTATTGGACGAAGAAAATCAGATCAATAGAAGAGGCAGTAGGGCCAATATTTTCAGGGGGGAGGGCAGGGGAGGGCAGGGGAGGGGAGGGCAGAGTTGTGCATCTGTAAGTTGTGTCTTGCAAAGATTTAGTACACTTTTTACTTGTACTTTTTAGTACTTCTTTTTATCTCTATCAAAATGATTTTTAAAAATCCATTGCTAAAAATCACTTTAGGTTAGAGATATGGGTAGCTAGAAAGGGAAGAAGAAGGGCAGGGCAGGGCGGGGCAAGGCGGGGCAAGGCAAGGCAAGGCAAGGCGGTGGAAGACTGCATTCTAGACTTAATGGCTAGATTTCTTCTTTAAAGGCTTTTGTATTTCTAGGAATATACCAAAAAGCTACTTCATTGAATCCCTGCCTGCGAAGCTTCCAGTCATCATGCTGGCTGCTGGAAGCCTGACAGAAATCAAAGCAGAAGCTTTGTGTGGAAATGTCATTGTAGGTTCTGCCACAGCCACAGCCATAATGGAAATTCTTGCATCCGTTGGTTTTGGTGTGTTTATAATCTTTGGGAAGGATTTGAAAGGGGAAATTAGATGGACTGGCAGGATAAGAGCCCTGGAGTCTTGCAGAAGGGAAAGGCCCCTTTGACCTAAAAGTTGCAATCTGATCCCACCAAGTTTCTGAATCTGAAATTAAGACTGTGCGGAATGGAAGGAAACTGTTCTCCCAAACTAGTCCAAAATGTAAATGTAACACAGAGTGGTTAGGTCTCTGTCACTCCTATTTCTGTTACACAGCTTGCAAGCGCGATGTGAGAAGAGCGAAGGAGATTAAAAGAGGGAGGGGCAAATTGCAAAGAGGTGTTTTGGTTTATTCTGTTTACAGGCTTTTTGTACCCAAGTGCTGGTTGCCTAGGAAACTGCCGAAAGCTGGATTTGGATAGATACTTTGTCAACAGCATATGAGAATCCTGAGTGGATTTCAGAAGCAGCAGGAAGGGGAGAAATGTCATATCCTGAGGAAGCAAATAACTGAGAAACGTTCTGTCCCTGGTCTGTATGCTCTGGTGGCAAATTTAGTATCTTTGGTACTGAAATAGCTGGTGCCACAATGATTCCCCTGACAAGCAAGGATGCCTGCGCAATGGTGAAATCGCTTTGCCAAACTATGTGTGGCATGTGCTTAAGCTATCTGAAACAAAGATGAATCACTCTCCTTGGCTTCCGTTTCTTCTTCAGCTCTGAGGGCATTTATACAAAGGGGCCAGAGCAAAAGTTCACCTCGTGATCAGTTCTTCAGCCATTTTTTAAAAATTTCTTTCCGAGACAGAGGATCTGCTCCAGGGATAGGCAGAAGTGCACTATTGTACAAAAACACCATACTTGTTTAATATACATCTGTTCTGCACATATAATAATGACTGGACACCGTGGCTCCACTGATAGCAATGCTAGTCCATGGTTAAAGTGAACCATGGTTCCCTGAATTAACTCATTTGCTTGGCTTCACATGACAGATTGTATCATAAACCAACTCCACGCTCTAGGTTCCCATAACGCAACAAGCCACAAACGAGCTAACCTCATGTTATCATTGTGCATGGTGCAAACCCACCATCTAAAATAACATAGCAACCCAACATACATAATCATGGAGTTTTGAGGGAAGACGAAGCCCCTTTTGTAAACCAACTCTTTTTCCTGATCTTTGATGCCACAATCCTCTTCGTTCAGCCAATTTTTTTTCAGCCAGATATTCATCCTTTGCAGTATGTCAACTCAGCTAGGCTCCTTCCATGTAGCAAATAAATATTTTTCATAACATTTAATTTTTTTTTTCAAGAGTACAGAATAAAACAGAACAGAACAGAACAGAACAGAACAGAACAGAACCGAACAGAATAGAATACTTTATTGGCCAAGTGTGATTGGACACAGAAGGAATTTATCTTTGGTGCATAAGCGCTCAGTGTACATAAAAAGACAAGATACATTAGTCAAGAATCATAAGGTACAACACTTAATGATAGTCATAGGAAACAAGCAATCAAATCATACTAGGAAACAATCAATATCAATATAAATCGTAAGGATACAAGCAACAAAGTTACAGTCATGCAGTCATAAGTGGGAGGAGATGGGTGATAGGAACGATGAGAAGACTAATACTAATAGTAATGCAGCCTAATGTGAATAGTTTGACAGTGTTGAGGGAATTATTTGTTTAGCAGAGTGATGGCATTCGGGAAAAAAATGTTCTTGTGTCTAGTTGTCTTGGTGTGCAGTGCTCTATAGCGTTGTTTTGAGGGTAGGAGTTGAAACAATTTATGTCCAGGAGGTGAGGGGTCTGTAAATATTTTCACAGTCCTCATTTTGACTCGTGCAGTATACAGGTCCTCAATGGAAGGCAGGTTGGTAGTATTTTTTTTTTTTTTTGCAGTTCTAATTATCCTCTGAAGTTTGTGTCTGTCTCATTAGGTTGCAGAACCAAACCAGACAGTTATAGAGGTGCAGATGACAGACTCAATAATTCCTCTGTAGAACTGTATCAGCAACTCCTTGGGAAGTTTGAACTTCCTGAATTCCTTCATATGAGATGAGGAAGGGTAGCATCGAGGCATGGAGTTTCTGCATGGTGGCAGCAGCAGGGCCAATGTCCTTGCAATGCAATGTAGGACTGTGAAGGCAGTTTGTCCACCCTTGGGTGGGAAGACAGGGACAAGCGTTTTTTTCCATTTTTCTCAGCCACCGGTTCCTACAAGCCTGGATGCCCAGTGGCCTAAGGCAGAAAAAATTGCAGAGGGACCTTAACAAACTATGGCTGACCAGCTAAACCTTAAATATGTTTCTCTGTTGGAGGACAGAGCAACATTGGCCTCTATTCCCTAAACCAATATTGCTTAATCTTGACAACTTTTAAGATATGTGGACTCCAATTCACAGAAATTCCCCAGCAAGCACCCAGGAAGCCAGCTCTAAATCAACCTGCTCTCCTCAATTGTCAGAGAAGATGTTGCCAAGTTAGTCTTCCCAGTGCTGAGAAGGGAAGAAGAAGCCCCTTCCTCTCTGATTTTTTTCTTAGACAGCAACGTGTCTTGGATGAGCTTTGCTGGCCATCTTCTTTGGGACGAGCAATTCCTATACTGGATCTGTTCACACTGTGCTGCACGAAAAAATAAACTCCTTTGTTGCCTCCCATTCACTGGGAAATCACATTTGTCTCCGCTTGCATGCTATCTGAAAAACAAAATAGAAGAAGAAAAGGAGGAGGCAGCAGTTGGGCTTTTCCAAAGGCAAAGAAAGATTTTACAAACAGAGCTTCTAATGCTGATTGGGTCCCAGTGTTAGTATTTCACATTGAAAGAGTGGAATTGGTTTGGCTGCTTCAAGCAGCATTTAGAGAAAGGGAAGGGAGCTATAATAAGCATCTAATAGAAGTGTGCATGAAATGGAAAAAAGCATTTTGTTCCAAACTCGGAATAAAACAATCCCTCTCCCAAAGCCTCAAGGATCCCATGTTCCATTGAAACAAGGCAGAAAACATTTTGACAGTTCTACTGTAAGGAACAATGAGAACTCAAAGCAAAACCCTTGTTTGTTAGCCAAGGGCCACTGTATTATATGTAATGGAAGGCCTACAATGTATCCATACATTTTAAACAAAAGAGCTGCACAACACTCAGACTTCTTGCAAACTCTCTTGCTTGCACAACTACCACAAAACTAAGCCAGTGGTGGGATTCAAATAATTTAACAATGGGTTCTCTGCCCTAATGATTTCTTCCAACAACCAGTTCACCAAACTGCTCAGAAAATTAACAACCGGTTCTCCGGAAGTGCTGCGAACTGGTGGAATCTGACCACTGAACTTAGCCCAGGTAAAAAGCAAGCAATAGCAATGGAGTCACTCAAAATATAAATCAAATAAAAATAAATCAAATAAAAATAAATAAATAAAAAGAAGCCTCTGAACAACACAGTAACAGCAAATATATATTTCTCTACCTGCAGGGATGAAGAGATTAAGTTATGGAATGCTTGCATTTGCTATCTGAACACTCCACAGCATAGTAGCGTTTATAATGCACATACTGTACATTGCACAATGAATACATTTGACAGCCTCCGAGAGGGAATGGGAGGGAGGGAGAGAAGCAGCTTTACATGGTAATTCATGCCTTTTAGTGTTCCCATCGCAAAGCATGTAAAGACAGCAGTAAATTTACCTACTAGAGTATCTTTATATTACACCTAAACTGATTTTCAGTCCAAGAATATATGTCTAGTTGACTCTCTTTCCACTTCAACCGTCTCCTCTTTCAACAAGCTTGGAAGAAATTTATATTTTATAGTATAAGTCAGTTAAGGAGAATTAGAATACTAAGAACAGTACAAGGCAGTGATGGCGAACCTTTTCAGCACCGAGTGCCCAAACTGGAACATCTGTGCGCACATGTGCACACACACATGCACCAGAGCCCCAGAACCCAAAGACCAGTTGGCCAGTGCACATGCATGCGCTGGCCAGCTGGTCTTCTGGTTTCTGGCATGCGCATCTTTGAGCATGCCGGAGCCCCGGAAACCCGAAGACCAAGTGGCCAGCACGTGCATGGGCACTGGCCAGCTGGTCTTCGGGTTTCCAGGGCACTGACACGCACAAAGATCAGCTGGCCGGCACACATGCACGCACCGGAAACCAGAAGACCAGCTGGCAATGGCACGCATGCCCACAGAGAGGGCTGTGCATGCCAACTCTGGTACACGTGCCATAGGTTCGCCATCATGGGTATAGGCTTTGAGTATTTTTGGCTTCCTCAGTTGTCCAGCATGTAAACAACAGTAACATCTTTTAGAATCACGGGTATAAGGAAATGCTGCCCTTTCATCCTGAGCCCAGTACAAAATTTAGGGTCTTTTGATGATGCTCAGAACCCAAATCATTGTTCCAGATTCAGAACATTGCAAACCTACAATATTTTGTACACCCCACTCTTCTTGGTAAAATAAGAGTGATTGTTTCATCATATATTGTTTCTTCATCTTACTACATCGCAGTATCTTACTAAAGTCTGCAGTAACCTAAATATGTTTCTATATTTCAGCAATTGTTGTCTGGCCTCTGGGATTATCTGTTTTTCTTTATTCACCCGTTTTGCTTTTTAAATAAGAGTTTTATCTTGGAGTTGTTATTAGTATTAAAATTAATGCAGGATCTTCAATTTAAATCTTTCATCATGTTTATTATTCAGTAATTCAACATGGAGGCTCAAAATTCCCTAAATGAATTCATTGCTTGGAAAGCAGCAAAGTAGAGGGGTGGGGGGAAGGGTATTTCAATATTATCCCTACTGTTCTGTTTCTTTCATCTCAGCAAAGTACTTGGGAATTCCCAGATCTTCAGTTATTTTTTGCTACAGCAGCACCATAGCAATGCCAACTTTGGAGTTTAAACCCCCTTAACAACTAGTTGATTTACTGAAATTAAATGGCAATTGGGAAAGGCAATTCTTTATTCTAAGGCAGTCTTGCCTAACCTGAGATGCCCTAAATGGCAGGGATTTTTTTTATTTTTTTTTATTTTTATTTGATTTATATGCCGCCCTTCTCTGGAGACTCAGGGAGGCTTACAATGCGTTAAGCAATAGCCTTCATACTTTTGTATATTTATACAAAGTCAGCTTATTGCCCCCACAATCTGGGTCCTCATTTTACCCACCTTAGAAAGGATGGAAGGCTGAGTCAACCTTGAGCCTGGTGGGATTCGAACTTGCAGTAATTGCAAGCAGCAGATGTTAATAGATGTTAATAACAGGGTTATTTTAACCCTGTTATTAAACCACTGTACTACAGGCTCTGGGAGATGCAGTCCCAACACATCTGGAGGGTGCTATTTTTTAAATTTATTATCCTCACTGTGGTGGAATTTACACAACATTCTAATCCACAAATATGCAAACCACATTATAGTTTAACATGCTGCATAATAACATGCTGTGGTAAAATGGGCAGGCAATATATTTTATAAATAAAAACAAAACAATCCCACTCGAAGTTGCCTCTAATGTAAAGGAATGCATGAATGTAGGGTTTTGTCTTTTTTTTGTCTCAACACATAATACCTCTGTTTTCCAGCAGAAATAAATCCTTTGGTATTTTCAGGTCTGCTTGGTCCCACTATGGTTCTCCTGGAGGAAAGAACATCTAACAGTCCACTAAACAAAGTAAACTAATTCATTCCTGCAGCAGCATGTGGAGGAAAACAGAACCAAACCTTTCTGTGAGGTTCCTGCTTGTTGCAGGGGCCATTTTGGGTCTAGCACAGCTGCTTTTACATTGTGGGTGAGCCAGTTGTGTTGTGTTGTGTTTTGTAGGTTAAAAAAGGGCAAAGAAGTAACATTGACTTGGCCACACCCACCCAGTCACCTTACCACCAAACTCCACCCACTAATTAAGCCACACCCACAGAACCGGTAGCAAAAAATTTTAGATTTCACCCCTGATACATACATACATACATACATACATACATACATACATACATAGAGAGAGAGACAGACAGAGAGACAGAGACAGAGACAGAGACAGAGACAGAGAGACAGAGAGAGAGACACACAGAGAGCGAGACAGAGAGAGAGAGACAGCGGGAGAGGGAGACAGAGACAGAGAGAGACAGATAGACAAAGAGAGAGAGAATGAGAGAGACAGAGACAGAGAGAGAGAGAGAGGGAGGGAGAGAGAGAGACACACACACAGAGAGAGACAGAGACAGAGAAATAGAGAGAGAGAAACTGGAACTGATTAAGTCCTGTTTGTGGGCTATTCATTACTATCATGTTGGTATTCTGAGAACAAAATTGAGGGAGGACTAAAAGAGCTTTGGGTGTGAGCCAGTGCTATTGTTTCAGGAGAAGGCAGGAGAAGAAGTAGCAGTTGTTCCACAGAAAAGGTGTTTAGTTGAAATTAAGTCCTTTTGGTGATCTAACATGGATTAGTGTCTTATTTCTTCCAAGGTTTAGGAAGTGTTGGGCTCACTGGAAATGGAGGAATGGAAAGGAGAAAACATGAGAAAGGATCAGTCTGGATTCTTAAAAAAAGCTCACTGTGAAATTACATGCATATCTTACATGGTTCACTGGAGAAGAGCCTAATGCTGGGAACGATTGAGGGCAAAAGAAGAAGGAGACTGCAGAGAATGAGGTGGCTGGATGGAGTCACTGAAGCAGTCAGCATGAGTTTAAATGGACTCCAGAGGATGGCAGAGGACAGGAAGGCCTGGAGGAACATTGTCCATGGGATCGTGATGGACATGACTTCGCAACTAACAACAAATCTTATATGCTAATCAACCATATGTGTATGTTAGAATCCTATGAGTGAAGGACCTTAGAAGCAATCAAGCAAATAAATAAGTAACAGGAGAAGAGAATTGGGTTGTCGCTTTGGTAATATGAAGTGAAAAATACTTTCCTATATCATGATATTTATTTATTTTATTACTTTATAAGGAACTTATGGCAGCAAACATACCTAATATTCCTTCCTCCTCCTATTTTCCCCATAACAACCCTGTGAGGTAATTTGGGCTGAGAGAGAGTGACTGGCCCAAGATCACCCAGTTAGCTTTCATGGGTAAAGCCATCTAGAACTCAAAGTCACCTGGTTTCTGGGCCAGCAGCTTAATCACTACACCAAACTGGTGCAAAATATGTATAAAATGTGGTATAAAACATCCACAAAAATCCTTTTCTTTTTCATTCCCCAGAAATTTTTTGATCCTTCAAGCCAGTGCTGAATCAGCCTTTCAACACTTTGTATTTATTATTTATTTATTGGTTCGATTTATATGCCGCCCTTCTCTGGAGACTCAGGGCGGCTTACAATGCGTTAAGCAATAGCTTTCATACTTTTGTATATACCTGCTTAGTAGGGCTTTCGGCCCCCCCAAGCGGTGTTCTTTTTTATACAAAGTCAGTTTATTTCCCCCATAATCCGGGTCCTCATTATACCTACCTCGAAAGGATGGAAGTCTGAGTCAACCTTGAGCCTGGTGAGATTTGAACTCACGGTAATTGCAGGCAGCTGGCAGCTAAGTGCTACTTAACAGCGCTTTAGTCTGCTGCTCCACCAAGGCTCCTCATGATGTAGAAATATTTTTTTAGAGTTGAAAAGGAATTAGAAGATATAATTATTATATAATTGTTCTATTCTACATCCTTGAGCCTCAAATAGTAGGGTAAGCCACCTGTTCATCTCTATTTGGAGAGCATTCTGTTAGAAGGAAGGAAGGAAAATGATGACTTACCAGCTATGTGGCTTTTCAGCTGCCAACAGTGTCAGACAGCATAGAACACAGTATAAGATGCTAAAAGATGAAGATTAGTTTATCCTCCTCCATGATAAAAATTGGGAATGCTCATGCATTTTGTTCTGCATTCCCACATTACTGAAATGCAAAAAAGTATAAAATAAAAGCATATTCAAAAATATCATTTGATTTATTTCCTTACATTCAATTAAAACATAAAGCTTGATATAATGAACACAAGATTACATATTCATAATCTATGTTGTACACATTTGTATAGGCCAGTGATGGCTAACCTTTTCCGGATTGAGTGCCCAAAGAACGCACACGTGGATGCGCGTGCCCGAACCCCAAAATGCAATGCAGGCACAGCCCCTGTCCATGCAGCCCGCCCCCACGCATGCACACACACCCATATGCGCCCACCCCCCATTGCATGGCAGAGATCCAAAGACCAGCTGGCCAGTGGAAGGCACGCGCACATGCGCAGCAGAGCTGAATTGGGGTGATGGCTTGCGTGCCATCAGAGAGGGCACTATGTGCCACCTTTGGCACACATGCCAAAGGTTCGCCATCACGGGTATAGGCTTTCAGTATTTTTGGCTTCCTCAGTTGTCCAGCATGTAAACAACAGTAACATCTTTTAGAATTATAGGGTAGGAAGGGATTTTATTTTTATTTTCTACCATAGGGTGGGAAGAGAGTTTGTTTTATTTCCACCTTTATTATTATTTATAAACAACTCAAGGTAGCAAACATGTCTAATGTTCCTTCCTTCTTCTATTTTCTCACAACTTCTCCATGAGGTGGGTTGGGCTGAAAGAGAATGTCTGGCTTAAGGTCACCCAGCCAGCTTCCATGCCTAAGGTGGGACTAGAACTCACAGTCTCCTGGTCCCTAGAAATATTTGACATGCCAGTCAGTCTCTACCATAAGTAACACATCTTGCTTATGAGTTCTGTCAATTTCAGAATGAACGTGACCATAAGACTCATCAATTTCTTGATTGAAATCAAGTCCTTAATACCAATCATTTCCTCCGCCACATTCTGCATCTTTTGATCCACAGAAGCAATCTTACTTTCTGTGCCTTTCAAAGCTTCCTGCAACATTTCAAATGTTAAAATCTGTGGCTCTGTTGCTGGGACAAAGGCTTGTAATTTAGAGGTGTGAGCAGGAGAGTTACCAGCGCTGCCCGTTCTTTATTGGTTTTGAAGCCATTTCTATTTATTTTTTAAAATTCTTACAGCTATCAAAACAACAAATTGAGAGTCCAGAAATTGTTTCACAGTCTTTTAAAACCTAAAAATCCTTCTTCTTTCTTTCAGTATCTAAATCAGTTTTAACCAGGGGCTAAGCGCCAAACGGAACTTGCTTGTTAACTTGTTAACTTTCACTTTCCACACCCATTAAATCTCAGTCGCCATTTTGTTGCCACTTTCGTTTTTTAATAACTCAGAGGAATGTAATACACATTGGAGTTAAGTTTTGATACTTGCAGTCTGAATTCTCCTGTTTTTGGTCTGTCTGCTACGGTTCAAGTTCTTTATCACACACATTGGATGCAGATGTGGTCACGGCGTTTTGCTCTGCTTTTAGCAGAGGCGTCCCCAGATCCAGAGTTTGGACAGGCTTCCCGGGGGGCTCTCACCCTTTGCGCCCCAGGATTTTCTCTGGGGCTCTTGGGGAGCTCTACCCGAGCCTGTCTACTCACCTCTCTCCCCTTTGCCCGGGGAGAGAGTTTCCAAGCCGCCAGACAGCTGTTTTTCGGCTGTTCTGGCAGCTTCACGCGATCAGGGGACGGACGCTTCGGGAAAAGCGTCTGTAGCGCCTGCAGTGCCAGCCGGAAGGCTAGATGAAATAAAAGGAATTAAAATTAGGCAACATGAGTATAAATTAAGAGTATTTGCAGACGATTTGGTTGTTACCTTGACTCAACCAGTACAATTGATTATAGGTTTAATGGAAATAATTAATCAATATGGACAAGTTTCTGGATGCAAAATAAACGCAGGTAAAACAAAGATAATAACTAAAAATATGACCAGGAATCAAAAAGAAAAAGTAGAAAGATTTATAGGATTTGAAATGGCTAAGAAGGTTAAATACTTAAGGGTTTATATTACAACTTCCAATGTGAAATTATATAACGTGACCATATATAAGTATAATTATGAACTGTTGTGGCAAAAAATACAGAGAGAAATGGAAAATTGGAAAAAACTTCAATTGTCTTTGTTGGGAAGAGTAGCAGGAGTAAAAATGAATGTTTTACCAAAGTTTTTATTTCTCTTTCAAATGATTCCAATACTTAAAAAAGATGAAAATTTAAAGGAATGGCAGCAAGGTATTAATAATTTTGTTTGGGCAGGAAAGAGATCCCAAGTTAAGCAGAAGATAATGTAAGATACACGTGAAAGAGGAGGTCTCAAAATGCCCAATCTAAGATTATATTATGAGGCGGCTGCCTTATCAGCAATTAGTGATTGGATGAATTTGACAGAGGAAAGAATATTGAATATTGAAGGGTATGGTTTGCTGTATGGATGGCATGCTTATTTAATATATGACAAAAGAGTGGATAAGACCTTTAAAAGTCATATATTAAGGAATGCTCTGGAAAAAGTATCAATATAAATTAAACAATAAGCTACCAATTTGAACAGTACCCAGGCACGCTATAGAGAGTATAAGTGTTGAACAAAAACAAGATGATATTACTTATAAAGAACTTGTTTATAAAGAAGGAGCTAGGTTACAACTAAAAGCTATGAATCAATTAAGGGAAGAAGGAATAATTAAAATAATTAAAATTTGGGCAAATGCAAACTAGATGGAGACAAGCTCAAAAAATTGGTATTTTGCAAGGGGATAAAAATTTGGTAAAACAAATCAGAGATCAAAGTCAAATGCATATAAAAAGGTTGTATATTGCATTGGTAGAAATAGATTCAGAAACAGAGCTAGTTAAGGATTGTATGATAAAATGGGCGCAAAATATTGGAGAACCAATAATGATGGAAACGTGGGAAAGAATTTGGGTTAGAAATATAAGGTTCACGCAGGCCCAAAACTTAAGACAGAATTTTTACAAAATGTTTTATAGATGGCATTTAGATCCAAAAAAACTAGCCTGTATGTATCCAAGTTTACAGCCTAAGTGTTGGAGATGTGATTGTGAAGATGGTACGTATTATCATATATGGTGGACCTGTAAAAAAATCAAGGCTTTTTGGATAAAAATATGGTGGATCCTTCAAAATATTCTAAAGAAAAAGATAAAATTTGCTCCACAGTTTTTTCTGTTGGGCATATTTACAAATTTTACAGTAATAGAGACTAAACTGATTTTAAATTTAATAACAGTAGCCAGACTTTTGGTGGCACAATATTGGAAGAAGGAAGAGTTACCTACTATTGAAGAATGGATTTTAAAAGTAGGGAATTTGGCGGAGATGGCGAAAATTTCTGCATACTTGAAAGATCACTTAAATGAAAGATATGTATTGGAGTGGAGAAGATGGATCGACTATATTCAAAATAGATATCAAACTAAAAAACTCCAAATAGCCTTTGAATGAAATATTTTTAATTTTTTAGTTTAGGATTATAGTTATTTGAACTACAGTATGTGGAGTTAAAGAGCTAGTGAGAATTTGGAACTTATAAAATGTTAGCTTATTTTATCTTATGATTGTTAAATGCTTTACCCTGTATTTGTTCTGGGAAGCCCGGGGAGGGGGGACGGGGGATGGGAGAAGGGGGGTGGTGGGATGGGTGGGAGAAAATGTTTGTATTTTGAAAAACTTTTTAAATTAAAAAAAAAGACTCATCAATTTCTTTTCTACATCACTGGTTGGAACATACACTTGGATAACTGTCATATTAAAGTCTGGCCTGTGGAATCTAATTAATAGCACTAAATCACTGATTGCATTGTACTCAAATGCTGACTTATTCTCTATTCTACTTCATGATGAAAACAATGTGGTTTCTCCTTTGTTCTTTGTATCCTAAGGAGCAAACAATATGATCTTCTGGCTGAAGGGGTCCAAGCGCACCAGCGTGCCTACCGTCCCTGTCCTACTGTTCCCATTTGTATGTTCTCATTTTATGTGTTTATGGCAATGCTTTGCTTATTTATTTCCTTTTATATGTGTCCATGTCCATGTCTATACTGTTTCTTGTTTCCTTGTACTTGTTGACAAATAAATAAATAAATTCTAGTCAATTTCAGTTTGCTGATGCCTGATATGTCAATGTGAAGTCAATTCAATTAATTTTTCATGTCAAACCTTCCCATGTTCATGCCTCTTACAATCCATATTCCCACTATAATTCTGTCTCTGCAGCTTCAGATTTTGTCATCCTGCATTACAACAAGAGCAATTTGATGTCCCTAAGGCTTTAATCTATATGAGCTGCTGAGGGTGATTTTTTATTGTGGCAGTATACAAGCAAGCTTAATAAATAAATAATATAGTCGTATTATCAACACCATTAATGCTCTAAAAGATCTTCAGCTCTTCCTCAGTAGCATGGGGCGTGCCGATCAACCTGAGGGCTCTATAATCTGCCACTGTGATTGTTAATCACTAATCTTGTCTATCTATGTGGTTGTTTTGATAAAATATACATGTGGTTTACCACTGCTTTCTCCCACGCATTATGAAATGATGCCTTTGCTTTTGTCATGACAGTGATCGTCTACCTCCAGCATTTTCCTATCACTCTGCTATGTAATGTAAGTGTTTGCTTGCTTTAGTTGGGCATCTGGGATAACATTCAGGCCTTAGGTCAGAGGTCTTCAAACTTGGCAGCTTTAAGACTTGTGGATTTCAACTCCTAGAGCTGAATTCTCTAGAATTCCAGAGAATTCTGGAAATTGAAGTCCACAAGTCTTAAAGCTGCCAAGTTTGGGGACTCCTGCCTTAGGTGATCATACTGGGACTATTTACTCTAGAACCTGCTGTACACCACTAGAATAAGATAGGATTTGGGTGCCTCTCTCTGTGTGTGCAATGAAAAAAAAAGTGTTATAAATCCTAAAATAGGGACATGGAGCTACATCTGGGCTACACATTTCCAGATGACTACTAGTCATCAGAAAAACTAAAGTTGTCCACCCATATCTTTATCCATCATCCAGTGGTCATCCAGATTTTTGCAGCTCACATTTTTTAAAAATAATAATATTCAATCCATCTTTCCTCCCCTAGCCCCACATACACAAAACCTGCTGAATCCACATTTGTATTATGATGCCATCAGGTTAGCAGCATTCAGTTTTTCCTTGTCTGAAATTAAATATGCTGCCCACCACAGATTTAAAATCATGTAACCCAGGGGTTCCCAACCAGTGGTGAAATGTAAAATTTGTTACTACCGGTTCTTTGGGCGTGGCTTGGTGGGGGTTAATGTGACTGAGTAGGTGTGGCCAACTTTTTTTTTTTTACTTTTAAAACCATTTTTTCTACAACCTCTTCGGCTGAAGAGGATGTAAAAAAAATGCTTTTCGAGTGTCTGACGATCAGGCAACTCAGCTGGGATCGTCAGAGCCTTTTACAAGCATTGTTTCTACAATCTTTTTGGCCAAAGAGGTTGTAGAAAAAATGCTTTTAATTTTTTTTTTTTTAAAAAGCCTCTGATGATCACACGGCTCAGCTGGGCATGGGGGTGGGCAGGGATTTTTGCTATCAGTTCTTCGAACCTCCTGTTGCCATCGCTACCGGATCAGGCGATCTGGTACGAACCAGGCGCATTTCACCCCTCTTCCCAACCCCAGGCCACAGCCCGGTATTGGGCTGTAGCCCTTTCAGAATTGGGCTGTGGAAGCGGGCAAGTGTGCATAGGTCCACTTGCGCAAATGGAGTTGCATGCACAAATGCACACGCCCACTGCTTGTGCAGGACAGTCCTCTCTCCCCCCCACCATGGCCATTACTGGTCCCCAAAACTGGAAAAGTTGGGGACTGCTGATACAATCTATTTCATAGTCAGTGGAACTGCAATCTGTACAGCAAATACCTGTCTGAATCAAACGCAAAATGTGGGCATATCTTTTCATGCTGCTGCTTTAATTTCCTTCTCCAGGTATGTGTTGTTTCCATTTTTTTGTTTTTGTTTCTGGTTCACTTGATTCCCAGCCTGTTCTCAGTAACTTTCTCTACACTGAATTTTATATTTTAGGCAGAGAGGCACTTATCTTTAGCTATTCTCCAAAGGTCTAAGCATACTGATGAAGCTATATAAAACCATCCACAAACACATAAATAAATATGAGCTTCAAAGCATGTGGCACCAGCCACACATTTTGCATTTCTAAAACTGGGAGAGTATATTTTTTGTTACATTGCTTCTCCCAAGGTTATTAAGTAAATTCATGATTATTGTAATTAATTCATACCTATATACCAGAACCTTGGCAGATACCTGGGCAAGTATATTAATAGGTGCATTTACAGTACATACTAATTCAAGAGAAAGCTGCATTATTACTTAATGTGATGCATCAATAATAGGTCTCTAAAAGCCTTGAGTTGTCTGAATGCGGCTTGCAATATTCAAACGCTTCCATAAGATATCTGAGGTGGACATGGCAGCCATGGCTGCACTAATAGCCAAAAGGCATTTTTTGTATATTTTTATACCTTATTAATCAACAAATATTCAGTAAAAATTAACAAAAATACCTAATAATTTATTTATTTATTTATCTATCTATCAAGCATATGGCATACAATGTAGAATAGAATAGAATAGAATAGAATAGAATAGAATAGAATAGAATAGAATTCTTTATTGGCCAAGGAATTTGTCTTTGGTGCATATGCTCTCAGTGTACATAAAAGACAACATACATCTGTCAAGAATCGTAAGGTACGACACATAATGATAGTCACAGGGTACAAATAAGCAATCAATGTCAGGGAAATCTACAAATGCTAGACATAATGCAGTCCTGATGACTTAAATTGTTAGCTCATCCTGTTTGGTACTTGCATGCCTATCCTTGGTGCACTGCAAGGGGCGAACTAGTTTTACACTAACTGACTAGCAGTGTTGGGGTTGCTGGTTCTTCTGGGTTCCTCTACTGGTCTTGCCTCGCCTCCCCTTGTGTTGCATTGCCTCGCATCTGGCCAGGTCCAGCAGCAGCTTCCACTCTTTACACACATAAACACAGCTAGGTTTTTCCCACCAAAGTGGTACCGATTTATCTACTTGCATTATTGCATGCTTTCAGACTGATGGGTGGAAAGAAGCCTGGGAATGAGCAGAAGGAACTCACTTTGTATCACATAGCCTGCTCAAACTGCAGAGTGCAGACCATTCTGTTGTGGTCCGCCTGCAGCCTGCAGAGCTGGCAGCAGAGCGGATAGTGAGGAGGCTGGGGAGGAACATGGACCAGTCCTGGAGACTGGGGAACACTCAGATGAGGGCTCTGCATCTAGCATTTGTAGATTTCCCTGACATGGGGCCAGGGCCATCTGGGAGTTATGTGCTGACTCCGGAGCCTCCAGAGCCTGATGTCAGCGGGGCAGAGGAACAGGGGGAGCCTGTTTCCAGTGCACGCATGCGCATAGTTGCCAGAAGGCAAGAACAGTTAAGACAAAAGGGGCAACTCGGGAGTAAGGCTTGGAGATGATTGGCCCCTCCCATAAAACATGAAGGAGGAGCAAAGGCACATGAGCCTTTGCAGGAAGCAACTTTGTTCATGCTGGTTCGGTTTAAATTCTGAAGCTCCGTTTTTGACTCTGTGCTCCGTGTAGCCTTGCAAAGCTAATTGCCAATTAGGTCTTTAGCAGCATATCAAGGGAGATAAAGGTGGGTGCTTATCAGCCTTATCCCAAAGGACTGTGGCAGACTTCTGCTGGAGTCTTTATAAACTATTTGTGACTCATCACGGGCTGTGAATGAACAGAATTCGCAGCCATTGAAATAAAAAGAGGGTTTTGGGGACTAATTGTGTGCTTTTTACTGTCTCAGGAAGCCTAGGTCAGAACACATTCCTGGCCAGCAGTTCCAGCATCATTAAGCCACTGCGCCATCAGTCCCCTACCTAATAACATAACCCCTTTTCATTTAGCCTAAGTTCCCATCATTTTTTTTCATAACAATTATATGCAGAAAAGGAATTGAAAACTATTAAACTTATTTAAAACCAAGAAGCTTCTTGGATGAGAAGTGAAACGTCTTCAAAGAAAAAACAGAAAGTCCAGTAGCCTCTTGAAAAAGCACATGACCTGGATGACTGAGAATCCCCATAGACATTTACCAGAAAAAATAGCTCTTATTTAAGTATCAAAAAAAATAATAATATAAATATTACAAAGTAATCCATTACATTAAATATTCCCAAAAGAAAAACTATCCAATTCAGATAACCATTTAACATTACCAGAAACAGAAACTCATAATCATGGCTGAAAGGAAGAAATAAAAAACTGAATAATCATATAAAGCTATTTTCCCCTTCTTTCTTTCAGCCATTCTTAGGTCTCATAAATAAAATTCTAACTCATGTTTTTTTCTATTATTTTTCCTCTTTTCTCAAAATCATCTTCGTCCAAGTCCCTTTATAACTTCCACAATGTAATTTCCAGTAAATCTGTTATATTTCATTTGGAAAGGGTCGTCCACATCACTCATTTGATAGATTATTTGTATGGCCTTTTCAATTTTTAAATGATCATCTAATTGCATTTGTAAATGTAGTATTTCCTTCTCTTTCTTATGCTGTAATTTTTTAATCCACTTTAGAATCTTTTTCAGTTATCTCTAGAGGAATTTGTTCATTTCAATAGTAACCTTGGGTTGCAATAGATCAAACATTTTCTTCAAAGTAGCCATCATGTGCTTTAGTAATTGACCTTCAAATCTTGTTTTTCAATCGATAGATAAATAAGATTTTTCCACAAAAGAGAATTTTCTAATTAACTTCAAAGTCATTCTTTAAGTCAATTTAATAAAGCTTTGCCATTTATAACATTTTGCAGAAACAATTCTGAACTTATCTCTCAAGAAATTGCAAAAAATAAAGATCTTACAAAGCTGGAAAAGTGTGATATCCTTGCTTTTTAAACCAATTGAAGAGAATTCTACCCAGCAACTGGTAGATATGTGGTTCTGAAGATTTTTCAATCTTAAAGAAGCAATAAGAAAAAGTAAAACTCCAAAGTGATTTAAAAGATGAGGTTTGGGTCAAACCTTGAGTTCTTGAAAGACTATATTTACAGCTCAGAGAATGATGAAAGATATGACCCTTAGTTGATTGCAAGCATGTCCAGAAACAATGATTTCTGCTGTCCGCTTACAAAAATCAGCTCTCTGGATTACATATGGGTGATCTCCAGGTCTCTCTTTCTCCAGAGAGAATTTTAGCAATTCAGATATCATATCCAATTGCGTTTGTGGCTGCAATGCTTTCACAAAAAAAATGTGGGCATTGAAAATATTCCTACCAGAATTCTCTGGAAATTCTGCAGGCATGAAGCAGGACTCCCATGGGCATCCTTTGTTGTACATCCTAAGCTGAGAAAATCACAAATATGATTTATTTCATTTTATTTCATTAGATTTTTATCCTGCCTTTATTACCTCATAAGTCACCCAAGGCAATGAATGTACATAATACCCTTTCCTCCTCCTGTTTTCCTGTTTTGAAGCTGCTGCACCATCGGATGTGATAAGTACTATTCTATGGCAAAATCAAAAGCTTATTCAAAAGAAGCTTTATGGAAGAACAATGCTTACAAAATTTTACATCCAATCCTACCAAGATTTATCCAGAAAGGACCCAATGATTTCAAGAGGATATCTATTCCCATTAAACCTTGCTGAAGAATTATTAAAACGAATCCCCCCAATTTAATCTTGCAAGATTTCCATTTAATGAAACTACTTCCTTCACTGTCAGTTTCTCAAATGTTTGAACAAAGTACAGCTGCGAAATGGCCAGACGTAGGTTAGAAAGGGAACATCTTTCATAAAACTATATGGGTTTTCCAGAGTAACTGTGGCATTTATCATTCCCTAAGTGCAGTGCTTCCCAAACTTTTTCCTTCATTTCCCAAAACTGGTTATAAAATAATTTTTTTTTAAAAAAAAATTCTAACTAATGTAGGTAAAACACTTAAAGTCAATTTAAATGTCCCTGTTGTGATTGGGTAATGGGTTTGTGTGTCACCCAAAGAAAAAATGCTTTTATCCAATTTTGGATAATTCCAGGTTGGGAAGCATTGCTTTAAGGCAATCATCTTTTTTAATAGCATTCCACTTACTTTTATTCTTGCAGGAGTGTGGTTGCCTACAGTGCATGCTACTTAAAGTATTCTCCCCTCTCCCTGGCATGCCACCGCATTTGAAGATATATTTAGATATGTGCATTTGAGGACCCTCATACCCCGCTCCCAATTTCTATACAGTATTTCTTTGCAGCAAATTTTAAGTGAATCACTCCTGGTGGGACAAATAGGTGATATAAATCATTGTCACATCAGTCTCGCCTTCTGCCTGTCTGGTGCCAAGAGAAAGACATTTTGGCTGCTTGCTGACTTCATCCTCTGCTTACCAAGCTACGTTAAAAAAAAAAATGCAGCAAGTAAGCTAACTCTGTCCCTCAGAGTTCACAAGTAGGAGCCTTAGGGGACTGCTATAAAGATTTAATTCCTTTCTGTCCTACTCTGTCTAGATCATAATGAAGAGATTTATGTCAATGGAAAAGTTACATAATACAAGTGGTTCCCATCCTTTCCCGCATCATGGACCAGTGGTGGTGAGGGGGGAAGAGGAAATTGTTCCATGTGAGTGGCAGGTATAGAGGATAGCGCGTCCAGCTCCATTTGCATGAGTGGCGGGCACTCTTGAGTGTGCCCGCCGCTGGCACAAATGGAGCTCCGCACACGCATTTGCCTGCCCCTTGTGTGGCCCAGTTCTGAACAGACCATGGCCCAGTACTGGGCCTCTGCCTGGGGGTTGGGGATCTCTGGCATAATAGACTGAAGCATTTCTGTTTAATCACACAATTTAAAAAAAACAATAAAAAAGCTTAGCTACAGCTATGAGAAAATATTCTTTTTTTACTTTTATCAGCAGTTAACGACAGACAATTCTCACAGTAAATGCTGATAGATCAAGGTAAGAATCAAATAAAGTAACACAGAGAGAAAGATGAAGAATATATGCAGTTCCTAGGTCTGACTCCTATATAATATAGATTTGAAATAATTATTGATTGCTTATTTTCAATCGAGACGGGACCATAAAGCTGTATTATTATTATGTCTTAAAATTTAAACTGCTTAGAATATTTTTGGGGTGGGCAACTATAATAAATTTAATAAAACAAAGCAAAACAAAACAAAACAAAGTAAAATAAAAGGTTTCTCTCTTTATGTCCAGGCTGCGTTTGAGATGATCAATTTTCATCATCCCTGAACAGAACAAACAGATCTTTTTGTACAGGAGCCAGCATTATGCAAGTGACTTTCCATGAGTTGTCCACATATCTATGGAAACAGAGAGCTGATTTTAGCCATCACCCATACAAAAACCCCATGACCCTTCACATTCTGCTCCTGTGTGAAATCAAATAGCTTGAAACCAAACAGCTTTAGCATTGTCCTTCCGTTTAATCCCAGAATTAAAAATGGTTATATTAGTTCAAGTGTTGCCCAAGTAACTTTCAAAAGCCAGAATTTCTTCAAAATCTATTTGTTCTTGTATTTGTGTTGATGCTTGGGTGCAAGAGGGTTTGTCTGCTAGGGCTAATCTGATTATGAACTTTGTTCTTGGCACATATGACATAGAATAATAGAGTTGGAAGCGACCTTGGAAGTTTTCTAGTACAACCCCCTGCTCAAGCAGGAGTCCATATACCATTTCAGACAAATAGTTGTCCAGTCTTTTTTTAAAAGCCTCCAGTGATGGAACACCTACAACTTCTGAAGGCAAGATATTCCATTGGTTGATTGCTCTAACCATTAGGAATTTTCTCCTTAGTTCTAGGTTGCTTCTCTCCTTGGTTGGTTTCCGTCCATTGTTTCTTATCTTGCATTTTAGTGCTTTGGAAAATAGTTTGATCCTCTCATCCTTGTAGGAGCCTCTTAAATATTGGAACAGTGCTATCATGTCTCCCCCAGTCCTTCTTTTCATTAGGCTAGACATACCTAATTCCTATGACCAGAATAACCAATAAATATAATAAATAATGAATACATGTAAATAAATGTAACCAATACATACGTTTTTCTTTGGGAGTACATAAGGAATTCAGATTTCCTATGCAGCCTTAAGACCTTTTGCAAAGATGCCCCAGCAATTGCTTTTTTTTTTCCTGCTATGTTACCTTCCTACACTCCTTGGACCATGAGTGAGAGAAGTCTAAATCATCCTTAGCTGTATCCAAGTTAATATTGCCTCATTCCCACACAGCCAAAGGACAGACTCATGAGGTAAACCTCATAAGGTTTGTTAGGGTTTATGTTAAGGAATGGAGACATCAGAGTTCATGCTAGTCAGAAGTGGGTTTCAGCAGGTTCTGACCAGTTCTGGAGAACCAGTAGCAGAAATTTTGAGTAGTTCAGAAAACTGGTAAATACCACCTCTGACTGGCCCCGCCCCCATCTATTCACTGCCTCTCGAGTCCCAGATGATCAGGAAGAAATGGGGATTTTGTAGTAACCTTCCCCTGGAGTGGGAAGGGAATGGAAATTTTACAGTATCCTTCCCCTGCCATGCCCACCAAGCCACACCCACAGAACTGGTAGTAAACATTTTTGAAACTCACCACTGATGCTAGTGAACTTTACTGCTGATTCAAATATGTGCCCTGCATCCTTCAGCTCAACAGTGATCTGTAATATTAAGTAAACGACTTCGAAAAATGGCGCAAAGAGATGCTACCTAGGGAACAATCAGATAAGAAAGGATACAGTCTGCAGCTGCGTGGTAGGCCGAGAGAAAGGCCCAGAAGGGACATTTCTTAATTTCTCAGGCTGTAAAGGAGATTGCAGGAGATTTGCACTTTCAAACATGCAAGATTCTGTTAACATAGCTTTAAAATAAAGTAGAAGTACAAGGAGAACAACGACTTGTTTAGCCACCATTCCAAGTTTTGAAGGCGCTGAAAAAAGCCCAGTCCTCTCATTAATGACTGGTCTTTGTCCTTACTACTGTTGCAGCAATTTGGGTGCTTAGTATCTACGTAGCATGTATTGATGGTAGTTGGGGTATCCCGGGATCATATGATCACCATTTGCGACCTTCCCAGCTGGCTTCCAGCAAGCAAATCCAATGGGAAGAGCTGAATTTATTTAATGTCCATGTGATTCATTTAACAACTGTGATGATTTTGCTTAATGGCCACAGCCAAAATGGTCGCAAATGAGGTGCTCATTCAACTACCACCTCGTCTAGAGATGAATGTTCTAGTTTTGATTGTGGTCATAAGTTGTGACCATCTGTAGGAGAAAAGGGGACAGAACAAATGGCAAACCACCTGTTACGACATTGTGGCACAATCTATGTGATTTACATAGATTGAAATCAATGTAGATCTGAAATATTGGGATTCAAATACAAAAGGCCAGGTTTGCGTTGTGATGTCACCCTTTGGTGGCAGATGCCTCGATTCACAAAGAAAGGGCTTTTGACATTTTCAACTTAGAAGTTTTTTTTGTCTGGTCTGCAAGAAAAAGAAGATTAATTAATGCAGTTAGACCATTCTTTCTCTTGTGACTTATAGCATCTTTATAACATCACCCAGCTATTGTTGAGGTGATATAAAGCCTGTTTCCATTACTGTGATATTGGCACAGTGATGGTTGGATGAGCTTAGAAAATGCTATGTTGCTAATGGGGAAATGATTTTGGTTTCTATGACAACAAGATCATCTGGCCATAATCACTTTTCAAAATTGTCTTAGCACAGCAGAAATTCATTCAGCCTGGGCCAGAGGCAAATCTTTCCTTCAAGAGAGGATTTTAGCTGAATGCTGGGGTAAAACTAAAAATAAGCAGTTTGGTTAGTAGCAGCAGCAGCAAGCTCTGAGTTTTGCTCTGGCACAACATTGTCCCTTAGATCAGCTAGTAAATTGTGCTGGTAGGGAACAGATCTTTAGTTTCCCACAAGGCCTCTCCCACATAATCCTTGCTCACCTGATGGAAACAAGTAAGTGCCTTTATCATTCCTCCATAGGCCATTAGGAAGCTGCATTCATCCATCATATAATTTTCAGCTGTGACTCGGGAGGCAGAGAATAGATGGGGGTGGGGCCAATCAGAATTTTTACTACCAGTTCTCTGAACTACTCAAAATTTCTGCTACTGGTTCTCTAGAACTAGTCAGAACCTGCTGAATATCACGTCTGGCTGGGTGATTATAAATGTGAATCACTGCATCGAAACACAAACAAATTGCTTTAGTTTGCTTCTAAGGAGTTTCTTCTAACAGCGTGCAGTGTGTCGAATCTTCCCATTGTTACTCAACCCTCAGAGATCTGAGATAATAAAAAATAGGACTTTGTAGCCCTTTCCCAAGACCATCCTAGATGTCAGCATCCATCCATCCATCCATCCTTTTTCTTATTTTACTTATCATAACTCAGAAGTATACAATTAAATATTAAAATTAAATATATAGCATATATTAAATACTTGAAAGCAAATAAATGCAGTTAAAATCTGTGGTAAAAGATCTGTGTTTAGGAACAATAAGCAGCAAAGAATTTAGGCTCCTCAATTCAGCAAGCAGATCACATTCTTAAGAACTGGATCAATTATTCAGAAGCTGCAGTTGCAGTTACAGACTTAACACAATACCATCTGCATTCAGCAAGAGGGATGGACCATATAGGAAAAGGAGTGCAATTCACACACCCTGGGCCCAAGACTATAAAAGCAGGGTCAAATCCAGCAGGTTCTGACAGATTCTGGAGAACGGGTAGCGGAAATTTTGAACAGTTCATAGAACTGCCCAATACCACCTCTGGCTGGCCCCAGAGTGGAGAGGGAATGGAGATTTTACAGTATCCTTCCCCTGGAGTGAGGTGGGAATGGAGATTTTGCAATATCCTTCCCCTGGAGTGGGGTGGGAATGGAGATTTTGCAGTATCCTTCCCCTGCCATGCCCACCAAGCCACGCCCACCAAGCCACACCACGCCCACCAAGCCACGCCCACAGAACCAGTAGCAAAAAAAATTGGATTTCGCCACTGTATAAAAGCATATATGGAAGTATACATGGAAAGCAGCAAGATCTGTTAAAATGTGAATAGGAAGTCCTGGATTAAGGGGTGAAATGGGATCTTCAGTTCTGAGCATTCTGTTAGCAAATAAAAGTTCCTAAAATGCTTTCCTTGTATCTTCTCCAGACCATCTGGACTATGGAGAGAGGGCCAAAAGCACCCAGAGCAAGCTGAAATTGCATCCAAATCACATCATGATGCTAATTCCATCTTTATGAATGGTGTCCTGAAATATGACGCAGATGAATTGATCATAGGTTTTGAATCCTGATGTCTGTTTTGTCCCTTGCCCCCTACACACATGCCTATTTCAACACCCCCTTTCCTCTGCTGACACCCCCCCCCTTTTCACTGCTCACATATAGCATCAGCAGACAAGTGTATCAACAACACACATTTAAGCTCGGCCAGCCTTTCTAATTCTATTTTAGATAATAGTCTCAGGACGGTAGTTTGAGTTTTCCTTCCATTTCTCACAAGGAAAAAAAAATGTAAACCTCAAACTTCTATTTGAAGTACTATAGCTGCAATAAAGAAATAGCAAGAGAAGCCATTGTTCAACTCTCATCCTGGCTACTGTGCTCTTATCTCATTTTATCCTTCTATGAGGCAGCTAAGCCCCTAGACTCAAAAGGCTGACAAGCAAGCATTTTCGAAGGGAGAGGAGACTCCAAATGCACATAATTGGGCAGTGAAAAGGCTACATTCCCCATATATTCATTCTGACACAAAATGATTCTGTGATCATTTAAAATTGCACTCCTCGGGAGCTGCTGCTCTTAAAGAAACATGATAACCGTGTTCCATCAATTGTATGCAATTTGTAGACTAAACCTGTAATGGTAAATAGATAAGTCTGAATAGTCCTACTATATTGATCAGGCTTTGCATGGATAAAACCTAACTTTCAGAAAGACTTGTAATAAACACACAAAAAAAATATGCCATGGTAACAGTCAGGACTTCGATTAAATTAGTTAAAGTTGGATCTAAATTGTGTTCCTTACTCCACTGGTATTAGAATACAATGTCCTGCTTTCCTTCCTTTCTGAGTATTATTCACATCCTGTTCTAGATGGTTTAAGGCAGGGTTGTAAAACTGGATTTCTTCAAGGGCCAGATCAGCACTGTAGTTCTCCTCCACGGGCCAGGTCAAAGGGGGGGAAGACAGGATGGATGCTTCCTGCAGCACCCTACTGGCCAAAACGGGGCACGAAGAGGCCCCGCAAGGCCTGACTGGGCCCCGTTTTCAGCCTGGATGGCCTCCTGCAGCACTTTGCTGGCCAAAATAGGATGCGGGAGGCCACACGAGACACCTCCACACCCCATTTTTGGCTTGGACAGCTTCCTACAGCACTTTACCATGAAAATATGTCACAGGGGGGGCCATGTAAAGCCCCCCGTGCAACATTTTGGAGCCTGGATGGCCTCCTGCAGTACTTTTCTGGCTAAAATGGGATGTGGGGGGGGGGCTCACACAGCCCCTCCGCTCCCCATTTTGGCCAGCAGAGTGCTGCAGGGCATGGGGGCATGCATGGCTCCCCCATGCCCCATTTTGACTGTGATAGGCACCACGGCCCGGTCCTTTGCTATTTCCAGGCTGGCTCCATGAGCCAAATTTAAGCACCCCATGGGCAGGCCTTGAGTTTCACACCTCTGGTTTAGGGAATTGTGTGGAAAGTGGCATCGGTGACTTCAGAGGAAGTGGAATTGAGACCACTCTGCTCTTTCTACAGTAAAACATCTTTACTGAATCCTAGTTGGCCAATTCGTGTGACTCTAACCTGTACGCCTGGTACTATCTCTTTCTCTCTCTCTTTTTTTAAAAGTTTTTTTTAACAGTAGTTAGAGAAGTATGCATAATGTGTTTTTTTTTCTCCTTGCATGTTCAGTATATTTAATATTCCAGAAGTAATTTGAATATATTTAATCATCTTCCTAGGAAGAGCAGCATATTTTCTTTTTTAAGGATTAATTTTGAACTGGGAGTGGAGGTGGGAAAACTAAAATGGCTGTGTCTTGCAATTAGCATAATGTAAGTTTCGAATACCGAGTGCTGAATCTAAGTACGCATTAGGAGACAAATGTGTCTGGTAATCACAGCAATTTTGTAAAATCTCCCAATTTAGCATTTATCAAGCATTCCATCATTTTAATTCCATATTTGGTTCTTCATTTAGAACAGATTGAAAAGAGCTGCCTGTTTTTGTTACCATCCTTATAATGAACCGCTCCCCATTCACCAGCAGATATAAAGTGGCTTGTTAAGGCTGTAAGACTTCCTGGGACTTGCTGTTGTAATGACAACCGGTGTAGTTGTCATTAATGTTGTGAATGCCTTTCCTGTTCACCAGCTCCTGCCTGCATATGTGATCATCTTGGAGTTGTTTTTTAAAACTCCTCCAAATTCCTGCAGTGGAAAAGGAGAGAAATTATGTACAACCCAGTTACAAGCAGAAAGTGTGTATGCATGTGTGTGTATACATACTAGAAACAACATTAAAAAGTAATATAAAAAAGAAGCAGCTGGTCCTCAAGCCATTTACTCGCTGAGAGATAAAGGTATAAAATACAGAGATGCTACAAAAATAGAAATATGAAAAGTCTAAGATATTTTGTGTTTTGGCTTGCCAATTGCAGGGAATAGTGAAAAACTGCAGAATTTCTCTAACTTTATTATGTTAGCAACTAGTGTTCGGGATCACTAGCAGGTTGACCCTTGACACAGAATTGTCCCTCGGTGCATCATGTTACTGGTTCCTGTAGGATTTACTGGAAACATTTGGTCTGAACACAAAGCATGTGCTTGGGATATCTCTGCAATGGAACTCAGATCTACTTGGTACCCATAGCAACTGGAGCTGCTACAAATCCACATCCCAGCACAATCTTAGGCAGGAGAAGAAAACCAAGAGAGCTTGCTCCTACCAGCAAAGCTTATCCATGAAAATCATGCTAGATTCCTCGGATCTGCCTTCTGAGTCTCTAGCCAATCTCTCCCAAGCTGGCTGAACAACCTGAGGAGATAGCTGGCTTGCCATGCTGATAGTGGTGATTAGAAGGCATCAATTGGCTTCCCACCAGACAATTGGCCATGAGGACTACTTGGCCAGTGAAAACAGGAGGCCAGGCCCTTGGGGAAGGGCAAGGATGGGGAAGGGGGAAGAGACAGTTTGAAGGAAGAAATGGTAACATTTTGGTAGAACCAGCATTTTCCTGATCTTCCATGCCTTCACACAAAATTTGACTCCATTAAATGTCATGGTGGACCACTTGTCCAGAAAACTGTACTCCATTCAGGATTCTGTGATCATGAGTCCTAACAAATTGCTGTACCCTTAAGAGGAGAGATTATTGGAACGTACAAAAATATACAAAAATGTTTTCCCAGAAGCCAAGCAAATGATGACACAAGGGTGTATGTATTTCTCACTCAATACACACACCCACACAATAAAACAAGCATAGATGTTTTATTTATTTAACAGATGTCCCCATATGATATCAGTGAAATTATATCCTATGTCAGTGATGGCTAACCTTTTTGTCATCGCGTGCCAAAAGCGGGGGGAGCCCAGTGGGGTCACACGTACGCGTGCCCACATCCATAATTCTATGCGCACCACCTCCCCGTGCTCACCCCGCCTTTGGCACGTGATGGCACAGTGGGCCCGGTAGGCCTGTTTTTTGCTTTCCCCAGGCTCCAGAGCCTTTCTAGGAGCCTGGGGAGGACAAAAATGGCCTTCCCCACCCCACCCCCCAAATGCCCTCTGGAGCCTGGAAACAGTGGGTTTCCTGACTTCTGGTGGGCCCAGAAGGCCCGAAAATCAGCTGGCTGGGGCACGCATGTGTGCCGGAGCTGAACTCGCGTGCCCACCGATATGGTTCCGCGTGCCACCTGTGGCACCCGTGCCATAGGTTCGCCATCATGGTCCTATGTCATGAAATATGATAGTGAACACCTGATAGGTCAAATTTTTTATGCACCAATAGTAAAGCACGGAGCTTTGGGGAGTTAAATATCTCAACCAATTCTTGCACAGAGTCACAGATCATGAATGTGGGTCACTACTCTCAATCTTTAGTCCACTTAGAGCAACTGCTTGAATTTTTATTTATTAATTCATTTACTGTATATATGTATATTCCACATTTATTATTTAAATAAATAACTCAAGGCTGTGAATATTCCTTCCTCTTCTTATTTTCCTCAAAATGGCAACCATGTGAGGTGGATTGGGCTAAGACAGAGTGACTGGCTCAAAGTCACTTAGCTGGCTGGAATTATATCTCAGGGACTCCTAGTTTCTAGCGTAGCCCTTTAACCATTAGACCAAATGGGCTTTTAGATTGGATTGAATTGAATGCAGCTTTACGTTCTGTTCCAAGGAGTCAGAGAAAAATTATAAATCAAAAGACACCAAACATGCAGATAACAATGGATTGGTTAATTTATTTCTGCAGAGAAAAATCTGAAAAATGTACATTTGCGGGCGATTCCTCTGACAGTTTTTTCATCAAAGAGATTGGTAATCTTATTATAGCTGATATGTTTCAAAAAGAAATTTGGAAAGAACTAGAATGGTCTGATGGCTAACCCAAATCCAGGTTGGCTGGAAAGCAAGCAAGAATCTCAGTTTATGGAGTTTTATCAGCATCATGATGACAGAAGATGCATTATGCAGGGATTAAATTAAGAAGCACCGGACTGGCCAAACTGAGAGTTCAAATCTTAGAAATGCTGTGTGGGGACATTTCAGAGTGGTAAAAATGAAGTCACAAACTTGTAGTTTGCTTTGATAGCTGGGTTTAATTAACAAATTGAATAGTTTGCAATAAATCACTCAGGAATTCAACATGTAAAAAAACCCTCTCAAATTGAGAACTACCTGTAATAGTGAATTGTGTGCAAAGTTTACAATCATAAGCTGTTGTTAATTCATGCTCTTTGTTTTTCATTGTTACTGTGCTTATACACTGCTGCTTCATACAAAGGCATTGCATAATCACAGGGCAGTGAATATCACCTCTAGATAGAGATTGCAGATAAATAGTGGTGTATGTGTATATATACATATACATATACATATACATATATATATATATATATATATATATATATATATATATATACATATATGGAAGAGGCGATAGACATCACGATCTCCGGAACATTTAAAAGTTTAAAAAATTTTATTTTAAAACTTGTGCTAAGCTTTCGTCGGCCCCTACCGACTTCGTCAGAGTATAAAATCCCCATTGAGGAGCTGCTTACTTTTATGTAATGCTGAACAATTTAGTCATTGCGCGCGTAACAAGACCACACCCTTGCGTTCTCCCTACAATTAGCTTTTTTTCTGCCTCAGTCATGCTAACCGATGGCGATGCACTTCCCCCTGCCTCCTTCCCCATTGTGTATTGCCTCTTTCTCTCCCTGGGGGGTAACGCCGGGTTATCCGGCATTGCTTTAAAGGTATTTCTCCCGGCTCTCCCTCCCTCATTGTTATGCCTTTCCCGTTTAGGCACACACGTTGCCCCCTCTAAACCCATTTGTTTTGCCCATGATCTTGTAATGGGTCTGCGTTGTTCTTCCTTGTCCCCCTTGTCTTCCTCATTCTGCTGTTTCCCTAACCTACTCTCTTGCCCTCTATCAGGGTTTATCCCACCTTCATTGGGCCACCCTCCCTGCCTAAAGGAGGGAATTTGTCCCCGAGCCCCATTCAGTCTTAGTGATTGGTCCTCCTTATGTCTTTCCTGGTGCCGTAAAGCCTGGTATGCTGGTGGTATATCAATATGTCTATTGAGGGAGTTGTTGTTGGAGAAACAGGCTTCTTTCAAGAGGCGCCCTGCTTTTGTTTCGTCGTGGGCAACGATTTTGGTCTCTTGGAAGTTGAACTCGTGGCCATGCTCCTCCATATGCATCCAAATCTGGGAGCGCTGTTCCTTACGTCTGACTGCTAGTTTGTGCTCATGCACCCTCGTTTTCAATCATTTTGATGTTTCTCCTTGTTACGCGCACAACGACTAAATTGTTCAGCATTACATAAAAGTAAGCAGCTCCTCAACGGGGATTTTATACTTTGACGAAGTCGGTAGGGGCCAATGAAAGCTTAGCACAAGTTTTAAAATAAAAAATTTTAAACTTTTAAATGTTCCGGAGATCGTGATGTCTGTCGACTCTTCCATAACTATACCTGGAACTCGCATTTTTAGGACAATTCTTTATATATATATATATATATATATATATATATATATATATATATATGTGCACATATAGTAATAAATAGAATTTTGGAGAAGGGCTATGGCTTATAGAATTGCATCATAGAAATTTATCACCTATCTATCATCTTTCTCTCTATTTCTCTATCATCTTCCTGCCTAAGCAGGGTTGGACTAGAAGACCTCCAAAGGTCCCTTCCAACTCTGTTATCCTATCCTATCCTATCCTATCCTATCCTATTCTATCTATCAATTCAATTCAATTCAATTCAATTTAATTGATATTAATACTTTATTTTTTATAATATTTTTTAATATGGTATAATTTTAAATATTTGTCTTTTGTGGTCTTTCGTTGTATGTCATCCAGAGTCACATAGGCTATATAAACATGATAAAATAAATAAATATTTACTGTATTTATTCAATGTTTGCTTTTGCAATCTTCCCAAGCTCAAGATTAGCCTGAGTGCCAGGGCAGGCATAAGCCTTGACATGTAAAACCATCATACCATATAAAATTGAGCAAAGACTTCACAGACATGTGACAAGGAATATAAAATCTTTCATTCCAATTTCTGAAATTGTGAAACTAGAAGTTTGAAACCCCTAATCATCCTTGTTCTTCTTTGCACCCTTTCCAAAACATACAAAGAGGAGTTACAGGAATTGGGTATGTCTACTCTAATGAAAAGAAGAATTAGGGGAGACATGATAGCACTGTTCCAATATTTAAAGGGCTCCTACAAAGGTGAGATAGTCAAATTATCTTGCAAAGCACCAAAAAGCAAGACGAGAAACAATAGATGGAAACTAACCAAGGAGAGTAGCAATCTAGAACTAAGGAGAAAATTCCTAACCGTTAGAGCAATCAACCAATGAAATAGCTTGCCTTCAGAACTTGTGGGTGCTCCATCATTGGAGGCTTTCAAAAAGAGGCTGGACAACCATTTATCTGAAATGGTGTAGTGTCTCCTGCTCAAGCAGAGGGTTGGACTAGAAGACCTCCAAAGTCCCTTTCAACTCTATTATTCTATGTTCTATGAAGGATTGTATTCTCTTGTTTTAAATAAAAGGGGCTTTTATCATTATATTAGCATTTATTTCACAATGGTAGCGTTTTATCAATACATTATTAGTAATATATTTCAGGTTTTCCATTAGTCAAAAGAATGTTTTGTGGAAAGAGGATTCCATGTTTTTAGAGAAACTGTGCCTACACTTCAGCTTTTGGCGGGGAGGGCAGGCTTTAAATTAAAAGACAGGGTTTGCTAAGCGTTTGTCTTTCCCAAACAAATGTCTTTCTGCCTATTCTGCAGAAACAAAACGGCAGAGTGACGAATAGCAGGAACAATTAAACAAGAGAAGACGGATCCCACTTATTACTTTGAACTCGACAGTGTTTCCATTACTCACTTTTCCACTCAAAGTACAAATACCCACTTAACAAGGCAAAATGGCATAGGAAATATTATTTCAAAACCAAGGATAGCTCAAATCTAGAGATAAGCAGTGAAACTCACTGCTAGTCTACTCACTAGAGAGTGCGAGTAGCTGGATGCATTTTCCTGACTCCATAATACTACAAAAGTTAGTTTTATTTTATTTGAAAAGAAATTCCAATGTTACATAGTATATGTGTGTGTGTGTGTGTGTGTGTGTGTGCAAAAAATTAAAATCTCAGGTGTTTTCCCGCATCATTGTAAATAAATTAGTTAAAATGTTTAAAATTCTGGTTAAAATCCTAGCTTAAAATCTTCTAAAAATCCTTACAGAGCACTCTGCAAGGTCCTTTAAAACCTTAGCTAAAATCCTACCAGTACCTTAAAAGTTTTTCTTTCTAGCAACGTTTCGACAGGCTCACAACCTTGTCATCTTCAGGCTCTTGTTTAGTTTAGAAGCTATGGGTGTGTTGCAAGGTCGGAGCTGTCGCTTTTCTATGTTTGCTGCTACTGACGTATGCTGATTTTTAGAAGATTTTAAGCTAGGATTTTAACCAGAATTTTAAACATTTTAATTAACTTATTTACAATGACGCAGGAAAACACCCGAGATTTTAATTTTTTGCATATACACACCTGCGAAAATTTAAGAAGACAGATATATATATATATATATATATATATATATATATATATATATATA
>WNWU01000017.1:508698-533125 GCA_012654045.1 Ptyas mucosa | reverse complement strand
AATACATGAGTAGATCAGTCCCTGCAAAAATACATGAGTAGATCAGTGCCTGCAAAAATAAATGGGTAGATCGGTACAGCTCTGCAAGCAGTTAAAAGCCTGGTAGACCAGTACCTCTGCTAAATCCTAAATAATTGTCATATGACCATCAAGCCACGCCCACAGAACCGGTAGTAAAAAAATTCTAGAACCCACCCCTGTTTATGTGTCACCTCTGGTACGTGTGCCATAGGTTCGCCATCACGGACATAGAATATACACGTACATACTATAATCTATTTTCTTCTTACTTCCTAAGTTGTAAGCAGTAGTGGATTTCAAATCCCGTTGCTACTCTTTTGCTTGTGGATGCGCGCGCCGCTTCTGTGCATGCACAGAGACATCTGGGCAGGTGGGCGGAGCCTCCCGCCACCATCACTACCAGTTTGCCCAATCTGGGGCGAACTGGTAGCAACTCACCACTAGTTGTAAATAACCTGTACTTTGAAAACTTGATTTTGGTTCCTCTGTTGTTAACTTCTAACTTTTAAAGTTTAAATTGGTCAAAAACAACTTTAAGAACTTTTTAAGTTGCTCTTTCAAGGACTTTTTATTCCAATGACCAGGTTTTTAATTACCTTGTTTTCTTCCTTACTAACTTGATGTTTTTGATACTGAACAGTTCTCCTTCCACTGAGGGGATGTTATTTCCCCTAACACTAAAATTAAATAAGAAAAAAAAACATTTTAACTAAAAAAAATGACAACAAAAATGCATTTTTCTCAGGATTTACTATTTTATTTTAATCCTAAAAAAATCAGCACGAAATAGAATAGCTGAATTAGAACAACAGGGGAAAAGGACATTTTTTTTCAAAGTTTTCTGAGTAGGGATAAAAGCTGGATAATTTTTAATGGCGCTTAAAAGTCTATTGTTTCAATGAATAAGGATTTCATTTGATTTTATTCTAACGTGATTAATTATGTCTAATTAATTTGATTAGTCCCCATTTAATTTATAATTTTCCTCTTCTGCCAGATGGGAAATTACAGTTCAGGCTGGAGGAAGTCAGAGAGAAGACAAAGAGCGATGCAACCAAGCACAAGTAACACACTTTATTAAGACTCCCTTTATGGCATTCAGAACAGTGAAATTGGCTTATTTCTCCACCAGTCTATCTGCAGGGAACCAGCTAGCTCTGTTTTGAGTAACCAGGTCCTTCTGGGCAAGGAACAGGGGAACTCTGCAGGGTTGCTCTGAGGATTACCCTGAACATCTTTTGGACAAAGTCCCTTGGATCTGATGAGTTAGAGTCTAGCTGAACACATCATATAGAATAAAATACTTTACTGGCCAAATGTGATTGGACACACAAGGAATTTGTGTCCTGTGCATAAGTGGTCAGTGTACGTACAAGCAACAAAGTAATATAATCAGTGGTGAAATCCAAATTTTTTTTACTACTGGTTCTGTGGGTGTGGCTTGGTGGGCGTAGTGTGGCTTGGTGGGCGTGGCTTGGTGGGCATGGCAGGGGAAGGATGCTGCAAAATCCCCATTCCCTCCCCACTCCTGGGGGAAGGACACTGCAAAATCCCCATTCCCTCCCCACTCCTGGGGGAAGGATATTGCAAAATCTCCATTCCCACCCCACTCTGAGGCCAGCCAGAGGTGGCATTTGCCAGTCCTCCGAACTACTCAAAATTTCCGCTACCAGTTCTGCAGAACCTGTCAGAACCTGCTGGATTTCACCCCTGAATATAATCATAAGATACCAGTAGTAGAAGGTAAAAGGAAAGATGAGAAGGATAATAGTAATACAAACCTATTACATGGGTAAATATCCTTAAGAGGTAAGGCAGTACTTTGGTAATTAGGTGTTCAGCAGAGTGATGGCATGAATGGAAAAAAAAAATGTGTTCTGTGACTAGTTGTTTTGGCATGTAATGTCATATAGCGGCATCCCAAGAGGAGGAGTTGAAACAGTTTATGTCCAGGATGCAAGGGGTCTGTAGATATCTTCTCAGCTCTTTTTCTGTCCCTTGCAGTATACAGGTCCTCAATAGAAGGCAGGCTGGTTGCAATTGTTTTTCCAGCAGTCCTAACTAGCCATTGAAGTCTGTGCTTGTCCTATTTGGTTGCTGTGCCAAACCGGACATTTATAGGGGTGCAAATGACAGACTCAGTAATTCCTCTGTAGAACTGTAACAGCAGCTCCTTGGACAATCGGAGCTTCCTGAGTTGACACAGGAAGGACATTCTTTTTTTATGCCTTTTTAATGGTGGTTCTCATGTTAGGTGTCCATTTCAAATCTTGGGAGATATAGAATCCAGAAACTTGAAAGTCTCTACTGTTGATACTGTGTTATCTAATATTGTAAGAGGTGGAAGAATAAGAGGACTCCTCCTAAAATCTACTTTCATCTCTACAATTTTAAGCATGTTCAGCTCTAGATTGTTCTAGCTGCACCACAGGGCCAGTTGTTCAACCTCCTGTCTGCATGCAGACTCATCACCATCTCAAATGAGGCCAATGACCATTGTATCATCATATAAAACTAACTGAAGCATGGTTTGGCTTGGTTTTCATGGAAGAGGGTGGGCTTTTCATCCTGATTTTTTTAACTCAAGGCAGCAAGCATGCCTAATATTTCTTCTTCCTTCTATTTTCCCCATAACAATCCTGTGAGGTGAGGTGAGTTGGGCTGAGAGAGAGTAACTGACACAAAGTCACCCAAGTGTTTTTTCATGCCTAAAACAAAACTAGAACTCACAGTCTCCTGGTTTCTAGCCCAGCTCCTTCACTGCTACACCAAATTAACTCTCAATTTTTTTTAAAAAAAAGTGGGGGGTTGGAATTCCATCCTTTCACTATTGAAGAAAGTGACAGGATCCTTGGGGCTGTGAATTCAGACATTTGTGTTTTAGATCTGTATGTCCTTCCTGGCTGGTTAAAGTCTCCTGAGAGGTGACATGTGGTTGGATCCAAACTCAGATTAATACTTCTTTGTGGGAGAACAAGGTCCCAGCTGCTTGGTGGTTTGTCTCCTTCTCAAGAAGCTATTCTTAGATCCAATTTCTAAATAATTTCTGTCAAGGACTCAAAATCTAATTGGGCAGGTTTATCTGCTAGATAAATGCCTGCTTGGATTTGTATCTACTCAATGGCTCAATGGAAGGAGACCTTCCAGGAGAATATTCCTTCCGGGGGGTGGGGGAGGACAAAAATCGAAAAATTATTGGATAGTATTCTAGGCTGCATAAACATAGGGATAGAATCAAGATCATGTGAAGTGTTAATATCACTTTATAATGCCTTGGTAAGGCCACACTTAGAATATTGCATCCAGTTTTGGTCGCCAACATGTAAAAAAGATATTGAGACTCTAGAAAGCGTGCAGAGAAGAACAATAAAGATGATTAGGGGACTGGAGGCTAAAACTTATAAAGAATGGTTGTTGGAACTGGGTATGTCTAATCTGATGAAAAGAAGGACTAGGGGAGAGATGATAGCAGTGTTCCAATATCTCAGGGGCTGCCTGAAGAGGGAGTCAAGCTACTCTCCAAAGCACCTGAGGGAAGGACAAGAAGCAATGAGTGGAAACTAATCAAGGAGAGAAGCAACCTAGAACTAAGGAGAAATTTTCTGACACTTAGAACAATTAATCAGTGGAACAACTTGCTTCCAGAAGTTGTAAATGCTCCAACTCTGGAAGTTTCTAAGAAGAGATTGGATAACCATTTGTCTGAAGTGGTGTAGGGTTTCCTGCCTAAGCAGGGGGTTGGACTAGAAAACCTCTAAGGTCCCTTCCAAGTCTATTCTATTCCATGGGGTTTTTTTTAACCCATACAGCAGTTGGTGGAAGTTGCATGTTTAAAAAATGATGATCACCCCTGATTACTAACTCTGACAACGCATTGGAAATATGTACATTGGAATAGAAACAATCTATCCCCTGTTGCTTGAGAATAATAAAATTGAGTTGTGAATTAAATGAATGAAAATAAGTGCAAAAACAGTTGCCAAAACCGTGGTAGCTCCAGAAACTATAGAAGTTGATTCACACACCACCTGGACAAGAAACATCAGATACCATATTTAAATTGTTATGAAATGCTAATTACTAATTTTGAATCATTGTTTGTCAAAGAAACACAACAATACTGCAGAAATTGGAGCAGGGGAAAAAAATAAAGAAAATGGTATTTACCAAAAGTGTGTACAGATGAAAAGGGCATAAATAGGACACATAGAAAAAAGTAAAAATTCCCCTTCAGAGGAACAAACAAATTGCTTAAAGGTGTTAATGATTGAATATAAGATCCCTTTAAAAGAAAAGAAAAGGCTGGGACTAAAGGAATCCTGATGGAAACTAATACAAGCAGTGAAGAAGAGATTCATCCCTTTTTTGGTATATTACTAGAGAACTGGGAGAATCGCTGCCCCCTCCACTTAGTCAAGGCTGGGAACAATTTTTTAAAGAGCTATATGCAGGGTCTGCAAAAGTCAGATCGATCTGGATCAATCACAAAACTGGCCACCAGTTACAATGCAAGAGGCAACCTGATTGATAGACTCACTTAAGGTGAATAAGGCTCCTGTTGTTGATTATGTTATGCCCAAATTAAATAAAAGGAATTCTAATTGGTTATCATCTCTGTTCACATTCAAAGACCAGACCAGTTATATTCCAAGAGTGATGGCTATAATTGTCCTGATTTATTAAAAAAAGGCAAGAAAAATGAGCCCTGAAACTATAGGCCCGTTAGCCTTTTGCAAGGCTTTAGTAGCAAATTATATGCTAAACACTTAATTTTTAAATTACAAGACTGGATAGGGACAATAGGCGCAATCCAAAATGAATAGGCTGGTTTCAGAGAGGGGAGATCAACAGTAGAGCATATTTTGGTTTTATATCATTGTGTACAAAAAATACACATAAAAAGGAATCCCATTATGTGGCTTTTCTTCTGTAGGAAGCCTCCCGCCTAGAAGAATGAAATGTTTTGGGAAATATTAAAAAGACAGGATAAAATATTTTCCCTAAAGGAGAAATAAAAACTTCTTAAGGGAGGCCGAAACCAGCCCTAGTTTCCCTGCCCTAAGCAGAAACTGAGTAGCCAGCTTTTAGAAATGCAGATTTGGTAATCCATTCAGAAAGACTGGGTCAAGACAGAAACTCAGATAAGCAACCAACAAAAGGTTGACAAAAGGAGCTCAAACAAACACCGAGGACAGTGATGGCGAACCTTTTAGACACCGAGTGCCCAAACTGCGCATGTGCATATGCCCAAACTGAAAGGTGTGTGGATATGTGTGCACATATTCGAATGTGCGCATGCGTTGACATGCATGTGCATGCACATGTGCATGTGTGGACGTGCACAAATGTGCGTATGTGTGGACATGTGCACTCACATGTGCAGATACGCGCATGCGCAGCAGAGATCTGAACACCAGCTGGCCGGTGGGAGGCGGGGCTTCCCAACACCAGCAGCGCACCAAGTGTAAGATCTCTTTCTTTTGTGAGCTTCTGTTTCGTCGTTTGCAGGGAAACAGAAGCTCACGAAAGAAACGCCACAGAGATCTGACCTGGGGTGATGGCACAAGCGCCAGCAGAGAGGGCTCTGTGTGCCACCTCTGGCACGAGTGCCATAGGTTCGCCATCACGGATCTTGGATTTGCATTTTCTCTTTTGCTTATAGAGTCTGGTATGACCCCTATATAACCCCTACATGGCCCCCATAGAAATCCAGAAGATATAAAAACCTACCCACACTAAACTCCATTTTGTTAGCTGTCCCGGAATCACATGTGGTTGGTGGTTCTGCTTCATCAATAAAGGGAACCTTTCTTTCCAATCAGCCTCCAGCCTCCATTTTATTTCCAGTGCCTTTCTCCCAGCTTGGAACTGAACCAGATGGATTTTCCTCCAACAGTTCCAACAACTCTTTGACTCAATAGCCAGGCATGCTGTCTGGGATAAATGAAAAAATACAATCCTTGAAAGCGCCTCTCCTCCTCCATTTGATTCAGAAATTATATGCTATCTTCCACCTAAGAGTGAGAAGCAAACTCCTTGGAGCCCTCTCTGGCATTGTAAAAATGCAGAAAGGAGAGCGACAAGGATGTATTTTGACCCCCTCCCCTTGTAATCTCTATATTAACTCGCTGATGGACCTGTTACCTAAGTCAGATTTCTATGCACCTATCCTAACACAGTGTAAATTCCCAATATTTTACACTGACACTGTTGCTCTAATCTCACAAACATCTTCTGGATTGAAAAGAGCAATTACAAGATGTTGCAGACAAAACATTTGGTTCTCAACTTTGATTAAGTAGAACATTTTGGTTTTCGCTAAGAGAGATACTCAATATTCCTGGAGACTAGAAGGACAGAAATTAGAGAAGGCTAACACATTTAAATACTGAGGGGTTGGTTTTCCATTCAAAAGGCTTTTGAAATGTTCATCAGAATCATCTTGTGCAATTAATTCTCAGGTCGATGAATGCTATCAAAGTGGTTTTTTTTAAAATACATTTGTGAAGGACAATTAGTTTCTGTGGCTTTAAAACTGTTTGAGGCCAAAATTCTGTATTGGAGCACAAACTAGACAATTATGTCAAGAAGAAACCAAGGAAACTGCGCAAATAAAATTTTTGCTATCAATTTTAGCAGTTCCCTATGAAACTCCAAATGCCCAGTCAAGACTCAAGAAAGGAATGAGATTAATTCAGATTACAGCCTGGAAAATGACAATAATATACTGGCTTAAAATACAATTGTTTCCAGTTGGATTGACCCGGTTAATTTTAACAGATAGTTTATCTTCTCGCTGGCAACAGGCAGTGGAGCATAAATTGGTTTCATATGGGATTTTTAATATCTGTTGGCTGTGATCAAGCCAATCAATTAATTATCCAAGGAATAAGGGACATAAAGTTTCAGTTGGAAGTCAACAGGTTGCCCAACATGATAGAATGTGGATAAATAGGGGTGTATTTGAACCAGCATTTTATCTGCAAAACTGAACCAACTCTAAATTGGAAATAGCATTCTTTTAAAAACTAGATACAGTATTTTTCCATTGGCATTACTCAGGTGTAATACTAATGTCCGCATAGCAGAGCATGTTTGTCTATGTGGGGATACGGAAGTTAAAACCATCTCACACATTTTATTGCCTTTTAAATTTTATAGGGACATACGATATATTTATATTTTGCCCCAATAGATAAATTCCCAGGGAGATTAGACCAATTTTATCTGAATTATCTTCTCCAGGATTTAAAAATATGCTCTCAGCTACTTACCTGAGAAATAGATAAATTTAGCGTTGCTGCAATGAAAAATAAGACAAAAACCATTAAATAAATAAATGGGAACTTTAAAAGTTCCCATTTTTATTTCCAATATTACTTTTGATAATTAATAAATTGCTAGGGATTACTTATTCTATATTATAGGGTTTTTCTAGAAAAAATATTATTTGGGTAGATAACATATTATTATGGCAACAGAGGTGTGAATGTAGTATGTGTTTCTTTAAATATATGCTGTACTAATTTGCTTAATTTTGCTATTTTTTTTTAAATGGTTGGTCATTAACTAACTAAATACATACTGTTCCTTCTACTCTGTCAGGTGTCCAACTTCTTCTCTCGGGGAAAGCTGTTGACGAGATGGTCAGCTCACACATTCAAAGGGTCTTGGAAGAAGTGGAAGATTTTAAGGTTGTATAGTTTTCTTTGGTATTGTTTCCTTCTGTTGTACACTATGCAACACTTTGAATTGGGAAACTCTATAAATCCATTAAATGAATGAATGAACAAACAAACAAACAAATAATAAAGGCAAGCTTGCTCATGGTTTTGTAAAAGCATGACACAAAGAAAGATATTTATGTTAGCAAATAAATGCTTTTCTGAAAGTGGACATTATTCTGAATTTGAAAAGAAAACAGACTTTTTTTGGATGGTGGTGCATCAAGTAAATACAGTATATCTGCAACAAGGACGTGTGTTTATATGCCTTAATGAATCTTACCAAGAACAAATTAATCTAGCAAATGGAATGTTGATACATATATCTGGGAAACAGTATTTAATCAAAATGCCTAATAAATCATAACAAGTCAGCCAACCTTTGGAACTTACATTTTCAATCAAACCAAAGAAGGAAAAACTATTTTGCATCATTCCAATACTATCCCTCAAACCAATTCAGATTCAATATAAAACACACACCTGCTATAGACTAAAGGAAAGGACCTGCAAGAAAATTGACAAATAAAAATAAAGGCTGCCCAAATGGGAAGAGATGCATGCCACTGAGGGACTGTTGAGAGAAGCATTGGTTTCTCAGAGAATGCAACAGGACACAGGACTATAAATTATCAGACAACTGTGCCCCATTTGGGTTAGCACTTCAGAGATATTGCCTTTCTTAAACAGATGCCTATGGAGATTCTCAGTCATCCAGGTCATGGTTGTCCCAAAGGTGCTTTTTCAAGAGGCAACTGGACATTCTGTTTTTTCTTTGAAGACGTTTGGCTTCTCATCCAAGAAGCTTCTTCAGCTCTCATCCAAGAACCTTCTTCAGAGCTGAAGAAGCTTCTTGGATGAGAAGCGAAACGTCTTCAAAGAAAAATCAGAAAGTCCAGTTGCCTCTTGAAAAAGCTCCTTTGGGACTTTCTTAAACAGAGAAACAGAATGACAAGTGGGCAAAAGAAACAGTGGGAGCAGGAACCCCTTTTGACTTCCTATTGGCTTTTGCATTCAGTGTCTTTATGGGAAATTGGCAACAAACCCTTCCTTCCCTCCCTCCCTCTATTTCCTGCTGTCTTCCCCATTGGTTTTAGGAAGCTTGCAGTGATAAAGTCAATGGGGAAGCCAGCAGTGGGGTGTGTGCAAGATGTGCTGTGTCGGTTGGAAAGGGTGTGTGGATGTGCACCAGAGATGCTGCACAGGTCAGGAAGGGTACACAGGCACAGGTTGAAAAAAGTGTGGGTCAAGAAGAATGCATGTGGGTGTTTGAGAGGTACCGCATTGGTGGGGAGGGTGTTCAGCAGGATCGGGATGGCATGGGTTGGGAAAGGTGCATGGGGATGTTTGGAAGTGTTCAAGAAATACCATGCAGGTCAGCAAAGAGGGGCAGGGCAGATTAGGAAGGATGTATGGGGGCACCCAAAAAGTGGTGCATGGGTTGGAGAAGGGACGCAGGAGGGGCAAGAGTTGGAGATGGTGCGTTGGGATGTGCAAGAGGTTGGGATCTTGCACATCAGGGAAGTCAGATAAGGGGCATCACAGTCAGAAAGGGTACACGAGAGTGTCCAAGAAGTCCTGTATGGGTCAGGGAAAGTGTGTGAGGATGCGCAAGAGATTCAAGTAGACAACCAGCCTCAGAGAACACTGCTCAGCACTACTCAGAGAGCACTCCAGAATACAACTCTGAGATCCAATATTCTCTTCTATTTAAATCCCCTGTTTCTTATAGGACAGTATAGAAATTAATACTCTTTCTGGTTCAAAATTATCCTCGCCCCTGCCTGCCCTGAAACAACAACAACAACAAAAATAGGACCAAAAATGAGATCAAGAGGATATTTCATTTTTAAAATGGGAAATTTTCTATACATTCAAATGAACTCCTGCCGACTTCATGAACACATCCAAATAGTTTTCTTGGCACCAGTAGATAAATTATTTGCCTTCTTAATTTCCAGGATCTTCAATTTCACTTCTTATGGCACTTTAAGTGATTAAAAAGCACCGTTCCCCACCCCCACCCCATACAAGCCTTTGATTTTTCTCATGTTTACATAATGGTAGCTTTTTCCTGTTAGGGTAAAAGCTGCTGCTTCCCTTAAGAGCTCATACAAGGTGGAACAATGTTCTTGAAATCTGACAGCATTATCAGGCCATTATCAGAGAGGAACACACAATTATCAGGTGCTTTAGTGAAGTTAAAAATAAAAGACACCCACAATGTGTTTTTAAGGTTGAGGTGTCAATCAAGAGATATAACAGTGAATCTCATTGGAACTCCTGGCTGCAGAGTAAGTTTTTACTTCCTTTGTCTTGAGCCCTGTCAGTCACTCTATCAAAGGGAGATCCTTGGTCTCACCTTAAACCAGGTAAGGAAACCATGCAAAACATGGCTTCTAGAATCTTTGCAAACCCTTCATGGGGGTCTTTCTTTGGCCCATGTGACAAACAAGGAACCATCTTACCACCCCGTTGAGTAACCAGAAATCCTGGTGTTGGAAGAAATGTCCAGTTCCAAGTGGGAAGAAAGACACTGGAAACATGGAGACTGCTTGGAAAGATGGTTTAATGGTGGACAGGACCACATGGTTTGAGGTCCTGGGCAAAAAGAGCACGTGGATGAGAGAGGGAGAGAGATGTATACCCTCTCTTGGTCCCCGCCTTGGAGCTTCCTGTTCCTGTGTAAGGAATGTACTCTGATTGGTTGTCAGACTCCCAGGCCTGGTTGAATCTTGCTGGGTGATGATATAATGAAGGGGCTTTGGGCAATTCCTATTATGCCTTAATGGCTTTCTCCTGGTTTGGATCTTGAGTGAAGGCTAATCCTATCATGTCCTGAAGGTGAAGGTCTTTTGTAGATAAGCTGGCCTAGCCTTTTGTCTTGTAGATAGGTTGGCACCAAAATATCTGCTGGGGGAGGGGGGGCAGGGAGTTGAGGCTCTGAGTTTGTCTTTAGAAACATATTTCTCCTTTAGAGAAAATATAATATTCTGCCTATTTAATATTTCATAGAATATTTCATTTTTCTAGGAGAGGGGTGGGTGCTAACTTCCTACATTGGGTGGGATTTTTTTCCAGTTGTTCTTCTCCACAGGAGAACTAGAACTTGGCTGAAACTAGACCTTGTTCAATTTTGATTTCTTTTTCTGGCCTCTCCCCACCCCCACTCCACATCTGGCCCTTCTGTTCAGTTTTTGGAGAGATAATCTATTGACAGACTGACAGAGTCACAAACCCCTTCCCATTATTTCCTTTCTGCCTTCTGTTGAGCTATAAAGAATTTTTTTAAAATACCACTTTTCAAAGGTGAACATAAGTATATAAGGATTTGGTTCTTGTAATTATCAGCTACATTAAGTTTTAAGGATTTTTTTTTAAAAATATAATAATACTGTTGACCAAGCTGGTATAATGGCACAATAATGCTTGCTGGGGCTGAGGGAGCCCTTGTCATGAGGAGATTTATGATCCATTTTTTCCTAGGGCATATAAACTGATGCAGCATAAGGCACTGATTCAATTCTTGCTCTTGGCTGCTGGGTTTGTTAACATAAAATATTGAAAAAAATCCACCTATACCCATGAATCAGGGGTATCTAAAAGTGTATGATGGGGCTTTGTCAAATCATTAGCACAACAAAACTTTGAAAAAAAATCATACAGTTAAGGGTAAAATTCCTTCTTTATTTCATCGCTCTATTAATAATAATTTTTTTCATAGTTTTTGTTTTTTGTACAAATGATCTGGGTGACCATTCCGCAGATAGATGCTTAATTCTTGTTAAACACCCTGTATGTGTGAGAGAGATGCTCTCTATGTGTGGGTTTGATATGGTATTTATATGGCAAATCTCCTTTTTCATTTGTCTTTGCTTTCACTTTTCATTTCCTTCTTAATTCTAAATTTGTTTCAGCTTTTGTCTTGTCCTTCTGTTTGTTTAATTAAAAAATGCATCAAGTGGCATTTTTCTCTAAGAACTGGAATAGTTCCACAAGGATTCATTCATATATGTCTTTCTTTTTATGTTCTTGATTATGTATTGCAAAGTCATTGCTTTTTAATATTACATACTTTACAAATTCTTTCTTTGGGTATTGGAAGATAGCAATAGCACTTAGACTTATATGCCACTTCATAGTGCTTTTACCCTGTTTTCCCCAAAATTATTATCCTGATAATAAGCCCAATCGGGTTTTTGAGTGCACGGCAATAAGGCCAAGCGCTTATTTCAGGGTTCAAAAAAATATAAGACGGTCTTATTTTGGGGAAACACAGTACAGCCTAAGTGGTTTACAAAGTTGGCATACTGCCCCCAACAATCTGGGTCCTCATTTTACTGACCTCGGAAGGATGGAAGGCTGAATCAACCCTGAGACGGTGAGAAGGTGGGGTTTGCAAACTGATAAATTGAAAATATCCCCCATATCTGGGTCACAGATGTGATTGAAAGCTGGCAAGTCATGACTTGCAGAAAAGAGCCCAGCTTGGTCTTGGCATAGTACTGTTAAGGTGAATGCAAAAGGGTGCTTTCCACTCTTTATCCAATTGTGGCCAAGGAACTGTGAGAAGGTGCTGGAGAGCCATGCAGCATATGACTTCCTTCTAATACCTTATCTATTAGTCGTTTATCTTCTGCATCATGTTTATACTTTTGCACTGCCAATAAACTCCTGCCAAAGAGAATAATTAGAAACCTACGTGCAGAGTTTCATAAAAATTGCTACTTTGCAGTATTTTATCATTTCGTTGGGGTCATTGGGAATATAGGAATAGGCAGATAAAAGTAAACTGCAGGAAGGGTGAACTATATATACATATTCAAACTAATCTGACATTCTCAAAATGGAGAAGAATTTAAGGTGAGAAATTTTGGAAATATATTTTATGTAATAAATAAGATGTTTTGACCAGGAAAAATTAAAAACAAAATCAAGGGTCTCTGCCATTGAAAGAGCCAGTAGCATTCCCCCTTCTTCAGAAGTGAACTTACACTTCTTGGATAAACTCTTGCCCCATCTCCAATCTTCTTAGGGAAGGCTATTGAGATGGTGGTTGGACTACAGCTGCAGAGGAAATAGATAATTTCTATCTGTTTTAATCAGGTTTCAGGCTGGGATTCAGTACTCAAGCAGTATTAGTTATATTCAGATTATCTGTGGTGGAACCAAGATGGAGGTGGTACATTTATCCTTGTGCTTTTCGATTTCTTGTGGCTTTTGAATCTTGATACTCTTGACTATGGTATTCTTCTGGACTGGCTCTGGGCATTGGGAGTAAGGGGCACCCTTTTCCAATGGTTCTCATCCTAGTAGATGATGGTTGGAGTGGAGAAGTCATTCCCTGGGCCCTTTTTTTGAGGATGCCACAAGGTTCTGCAGTTTCTCCTCTTCTACTCAATGTTTACATGAAGCCTCTGGTCATCCACTGGTTTGGGGTTTGATATCAGTATATAGTGATGATATCCATCCAATCTTATTTTTCAACTCCAGCCAACTGTCAAAGTCCTATATTGGTGCCGAGAGGCTGGTGCAGTCCTGGATGAGAAGGAACCACCTCCAGCTTAATCTTACCGAGTGGATATCAGGATCAGTTGGACCTGAGGATATCCCATCTTTACATTTCCCCATTCAAAGATGGTATGCAATCTGAAGGTCTTCCTGTATTCATAGCTTCTGTTTGTCAAGCAGGTGGCAGCTGTGGCCAAGAAGGCTTTTACACAGCTTCATCTGTGCAACAGTTGTACCCTTTCTTGGATCAGGAAGCTCCTGAGACTGTAATTTCTGTTGTAGTCATCTCATGGCATAACTATTCCAATGCCCTCCACATGAGTCTGACCACCATCTAAAAGCTTTGACTGGTTCAGAATGCAGCAGCATGGACAGTAATGGATACACCTTGGCATGTCATTCTGCTTTGCTAGCTTCACTGGTTGCCACTTTGCTTCTGGGGACTTTTTAAGTTGATGGTTATGATTTATTAAGCCATATATGACATAGGGCCTGATTATTTGAAGAACTGCCTTTCTCCCATGGTGTGTGCCTGACTAATAGCAGCTAATAGTATTCTGGATCCCTTCAGGTAGAGAGTAGCATGACTTCTTGGCCAGAGAGTCTGACCTCAGGAATGACATCTTGTCCCACACAGTGACATTCTGGAAAGGCTTGAAATGCTGGATGTCCTCCTAAGCCTTGGGCTATAATACAGGGGACTGTACTAAAATTAATGAGTGGTTGCTGGAATTGTGTATGTTTAATTTAATGAAAAGAAGGACTAGGGATGACATGATGGCAGTGTTCCAATATCTTAGGGGTTGCCACAAAGAGGAGAAAGTCAAGCTATTCTCCAAAGCACTAGAAGGGAAGACAAGAAGCAATGGATGGAAACTAATTAAGGGGAGAAGCAACCTAAAACTAAGGAGAAATTTCCTGACAGAACAATATATCAGTGGAACAACTTGCCTCCAGAAGTTAAATGCTCCAACACTGGAAGTTTTTAAGAAGAGATTGGACAACCATTCAACCATTTGTCTGAAATGGTATAGGTCCATTTGTCTGAAATGGTATAACCCCTAAGCAAGGGGTTAGACTTGAAGACCTCCAAGGTCCCTTCCAGCTCTGTTATTCTATTATAAAAAGTAGGTGGGGGGGGGACTTGAAAGATTTGTGGCTATTGTTGACCGGACAGCCATCTTGTTACTGTTTTTTATTCTTCTTGTTCTTTCTTATTCATAATGTACTTTATTTTTTGTTACATTGTGAACAGCCCAAAGCTGTCGGGTGTCAGGCAGCACCTAAATTCCATGTACTTAATTTGATTGCATTAATTAGATTAAAAGTCATCAAAGATAGTGGAAAGGAAAGGTCTGTTAAACAGTTCACATTTAAATTGTAGCATGATCTCTTTGAATCCGAAAGCTTGCTAAATTTTCTTTACATGCTGGCAGCTAAGCTGATTTATATGTTGTGCTTTGCCATCACTCACAAATATTATGGTGTGCAAGAGCTGGTTTGGTGTAGAAGTTAAGGTTTTAGGCTAGAACCTAAAGAACCCAGGAGCTCTTGTCCCACCTTAGGCAAGGGGCCATCTTGGATAACTTTGGGCCAGTCATTCCACCTCAGCACTAAGAAAGAGGCAATGGCAAACCTTGGTGAGAAAACTTCAGGGAGTTGCCAGGAGTCAGCACTGACTTGAAGGCACAAGATAAATAAATAAAAGCCTCAGGCATTTCTGGGTCTACCTCTTAATTTTTAATTCATGTGCTCTTGTTTAGATACTTTTATTTCTCCTGGTGCAATCATTAATAATCTACATTGGCCAAGATTGGTATCTGTTTAGGAATATTAATGCTGGAGCTACAACAAAGGAGGCCTGTGGATATTTTTTTTTCGAACTAGCAGGGCCACCACTTTATAATTCTGTTATTAAGCTTCAATAATTTAGAAAAACAAGAGTTCAGAAAGCTCTGTCTGGCTTAGACGGAGGCAATTTTTAACAACTGCATAGGAGGTAGAATGGACACACCCATGTCCATTCTACCTCCTGCAGATGAAAGACTTGTATTACTGCCAGCAGCTCCCCTGATATCCCCATGGGATCCCATCCTTCCCTTCAATTGCGCCTCATTTTCCATTTTGCTCATCTATAATGCAAATGCCCTCTAGAGGCTAGCTCCCAAGCCACCAACTTCTTTTCTGTAAAAACATACTGGAGCAGGCGCATCTTGTGGCTTACCATTTATTTTATGAAAGCTGGGGAAAAGAAGGCATGCAGCTCCTTCTGGTCTCCTTGGTGAACAGTAAACATCTGATCATCCAGAAGATGTGGTTTGTTTTGTTGCTGGGGAAGACTTCAGACAGCAGACGAAGAATGTCAGAGAGCACATTGTAACAAACAGCTGAAATGAAATGATGTACCCACTGGGGCTGTACAATCCTATAAAACTTTATCAAGGCACTCACGCCGTCCTCACGGGCTGACCAGTATGGAAATCTTCTAGCACTAAGCAGTTTGACAGAAGGAGCAGCCACCAAAAGCTCTCTTGAAGTGGAGCCATCAATTAGGGATATTTAAACCGAGCAGGAGATTGAATGCAGTGACTTAAAAGGCTTTGTGCAGTTCATTGTTTGTGCCATTTGCATCACTGGCTCTTTTAGATTGCCATTCCGAGCAACCACAAAAGACGCATAACTGGCATTATAGCTCAGCTCGGGAATTCTAAAGTTGACTGCATTGGAGACAACAGAATTAAAAAACCAGACTTAACTTGTTAAAGAACCATAGATTAATAGCAGGAAAGTTATCTTCTAAGCGGAAAACTCCAGGTTCAATCCAGTTAAAATTATGTTTTAAAAAAGAGCTGTTTTTTTCAAAGATTGCAAAAATGGGTAAGCCATATTGACAAAGTGAGCAAACAGATTGTCCCCATTCAAAAGAAGCAATAAGAACCTAGGAAGGAATCAAAAGACTAAAACATATCCTTTTCAGGATACAACACCCAGATAAGCAGAGATCAACACCTGACAAACAATAAAGCAGAAAACTTTGATCAAGGACACACCAAGGAGCAAACCATAATATTGGCAGGGCAAGCTACTGCATATAAAGAGGCAGGAAAAGCGACACTCGTCAGAACTGATGATATTACCTAGTTGGGTAATGAAACATCTGCAAGCAAGCAATGAAATTCAGAGAACACCAAGAACTATAGTATTCAGCCTCAAGGTTAAGACCTTCTGTTCTATTGAAATAATGCACTGTGATGGCTGTAAATGATCCGTGTACAAGTGTTTTTAATAATTTGCTTAGTCACTTTGAATTTACGTGAATTGAAATAGGAATGTATCTGAACTCAACAGTGATGTCTTAACATACAGTATATTATTTCTGTGTTGTCAGTAACTATGAGGAAATGTGTGATTTCAAGTGAAGTTGTCTGAAAGATTAATGCTAGCAATAACTCATTCAAGAAATCAAGGCAATATCAACACTCTTACTCAGAAAGAAGGAAATGTAAAAACACAAACAGCACATTTTCTGTTATTGCAAAGGGCCTCTTGATGGAGAGATGTTTAACTTCATTACAGTTACACAACAAGATTATAAATCATGTCGAGAGCAAACAGGTTTCCTGTACTGTTCATGCAGCATAAGGAAGAAAATTGCCATGTTCGCCGTTAATTTCAAGCTTTTTATTTATTCTGTGACAAATCTGAGTCATTATTGAACAATATTCATTCATAGACACGAATAAACACGATGTCAGATCTAACTTCATATCTTTAGGGTTCTTTTAACATTTTGAAAGGAAATTGCATGCTCAAAGAAAAGCATCAGCCCCAAACATCTTTATTAACAGGAATGCTTTTTTGTAAATGACGCAGTTCACCAATATGCAAGTGTCTCCCAGCAGCCATTTGGAAAATATCCACAACATATTTTAAAGTTCCAATTGCCTCTGTTGGACCCAAAAGGCTTGTGAGGCTATAGCCAAAAGCATTAGCTGATTTTTCTTTTATCAACACCCCTCAGTTTCCTGTGACCTGGAGAAGGAATTATAATAGCAAATTACAGACTCTGTTGTTGTTGCACAAACCATAATCCATCCCTCTGATAAACAAAACCCTAAGGAAACCAGTGCTAGGGTACCTACAGAACTGGCTTTGTCCCATTACAACGCAAGCCGCCAGGTCAAGCTGGGAAGACATGTTGCAGACGTCTTCAGTTAAAGAATTCTGATCAGTGGAGTCCATGAAGACAGCCTTCTCTGTCATGGTCCCTGCCCTGTGGAAATTCTCCCGATGAAGGTCAGGCAATCCCCCAGTCTCCTGGCCTTCCGGAAAGGAGTTACAACATGGCTCTGTGGCTTTGCCTAGGGAAGCCCAGAAGTGCATGCAGCCATGGGGCTGGTTACTACCTTGAAAGTTCTTCCTTCACCCTTTGAATTAATCTTTAACTGGGTTTAATCTTCCTTGCCTCCTTCTAAATTTTTAAATTTTATATAATGGTTTTGTATTTTCACACTTTATTGTACACCCCCCAGAATCCCTCTCTGAGGGAGATGGACAGTTCAAAAAAGCAAATGAATGAATGAATGAATGAATGAATGAATGAATCCCCAAAGCTCTTCATTGGCTACAGACCCCTGCCAGTTCTATCAGCCATGAGACATAAGTGATTCAGTAGGACATAAGTACCATGACAGAATCCACCATTCTGTGTTTGGGGAACAGACCGGAACCACAGCAGAGGAGACAATGCAAGCCATTGGCTTTTGGGGGAACTGAGAGTGAAGCAGGGAGATAAACAGATTATATTTGCTTTCGTTTGCATTACTTGACATTAGAGTAACCAATCTGGGCTGTAAGAGTCAGATGATCATTAGATGTCAGAAAGGATTGGTGATTTCTATGCCTCTCTGTCACCTGTGGGCAGCTATCTAGAGTTTTACAGCCCGGATCTGCCAGCCTGTTTGAAATTCCATATGGACCTGTGCAAGCAACTCAAGGACACACTTCAAGGAACTCTTCAAGTCTCAGACATTTGGAGAAGGGGGTGCCTATATGTATAGAAGTCAACAGTAAGTTATCTGGCCTATTTCTATCCTGTCAAGCAAGTTATGTTTTATTTATACCTGCTGCAAAGCTGCTTTAAAATCTTTAAAAATATTCTATTTAAGAAGGGTCTTTGAAGCCTTTTAACATAAAGTATTCTCTTTTCTGTACTTTAGCTATACACACACACACAAAGAATACTAACAGAGCATTTACCTCCCCATTAGCTTTCCTTTATTTTAGATACCTTCTTTTTAATAGTAATTTTATTAAAAGTTATAATTACAAAAGTAAAAGCTAATACAAAGTTAAAAAATAATAGAAGAAAAAAAGAAAATAGTAGAAGGTCCAAAAAAGAGAGAGAGAAAAGGAAAGAAGAAGAAAAAGAAATAGAAAATAAATAAAAATAAGAATACAGTGTGTGTGTGTGTGTGTGTGTGTGTGTGTATAAAACTTCCCATCTTTATCACGAAGGCATTTGATATATTCTACTAAAAGAAAATGCACATTTTATTCAAGTGTGCACCAGATTACTTCAAGCTTATTTTGTTAATATTATTAACCAATTAATCATCAATTTCAAGAATTTTCCCACAGGAAGGATTCAACTAATTGCAAAACTTTATTTCAAATTGTATGAGAAGCGAAACATCTTCAAAGAAAAAAAAACACAAGAAAGTCCAGTTGCCTCCTGAAAATAGCACCTTTGGGACAACCATGACCTGGATGAATGAGAATCTCTATAGACCTTTAGCTATGCAATTTGGGATGAACACCCTTCGAATGGTGTGAGAGTATTTCCAGAAAAAAATTGCTGAATACAAGAACTATTAGCACTACTCAGGTGACCCTGAAGACACATCCAAGTGCTTCAGTGACCCTAAAAGGATGCAAATGACCAGCTGTCTGCAAGGAATATAAATCCTTCCATTCCCCACCATCCAGTCAGAGCTCAAGAAGCTTCTTGGATAAGAAGTGAAACATCTTCAAAGAAAAGAAAAAATCAAGAAAGTCCAGTTGCCTCTTGAAAAAAGCACCTTTTGGACAACCATGATCTGGATGACTGAGAATCTCTGTAGACTTTGGTTTATGTGTATTTATCTATTGATAAACCCTGATTTAAGAAAAAGGGTTTTGACTGACAACTCAATAAAATTCTGGTGTTAAACTACAGAATTTCAATTTTCAAGTTCCCAAATTTGAGAGGCTTGATGTAGAACTCATCACATAATTTCAAGGCAAAATCAATAATGTGAAAATTGCAGCAATTAAGTTTGAAAAATGCTGCTGAGACTGATCATTGGACTTCCTAATCCAGTAGCCTCATTATCACAGTCAGCAAGAACAAACAGGTTCTTTGGATGTACTTCAGAGCAGCTTCCACAATAAAGGAAGTACTTGTAAACATATTTTTTTTCCCATGATTCAAATACACGCCTGTGATATCCAACATGATCTTTTAACTCATTTTATGGGGGCTATCATTCCTTCTTTGCAAATCTTGTTTTTAACTACGGTATTGGTATCATTACATCTTTGCATAATTATTTTATCCATGCTCTTTCAGAACAGTTTCATGTTAAATAAATATTCAATAAAAACCTGCTTCTTAATTTTAAATGTACAATGGAAAATATAAAGAGGAGCACCCATTATAGCCAGCTTATGAATATAAAATTGCAAAAATCTTTTCTACAATTCTGTGCAATAAGGCAAATTTAAATCCTATTGAAGTCAATGGGGCATAAATAAATGCACCCAATTTCATGTTGGCTTGCAGCCATTGGCATTACTAAAATTCAGCGAGCTTCAGCAATTCATCCACTCAAACCTTAATTACAAAGGACAACAAAATGATAAAGGATAGGTGTCATTTTATTTTCAGCAGATTTGGCAAATGAAAATGATCTCCCTGTGTTTATTAAACTGCTTGCTTTCCAAAAGCTTCTTATATTTTTAGAGGATTTAAACAGGAAAGCCGAAAGCTGGGTATGTTTCAGAAATGATTCAGAAGTGCTTTGGACCTTCATTTGTTAAAGCTGCCTTTTTCCAGGCTGCTGCAATGAATCTAAAGAAATTTACAGCTGCTTTAAGAGTCACATTAACTTGAGTTGACTGTCCAAGATAGGTGTTTTTAGGCTCACAAAAACAGCACTTCTTCAAAAAGCATTTTAGAAGTATGCACAGCAGCATCAGGTTGCTCATTTTGCAAGATTGTATGAAGAAGCAGCAATTAAAAGCATTAAAATGTTAGCCCCCCCCCCAATCAATCACAAACCAAAATTTGCATTTAGAATGGCTATACTGAATAAGACAAGTAAGTGGATAGACATTTGAGTAGAGCACTAAGAATGGCTGATGGATATTCAGTTGTTCTATATTTACAGCAGTTAAAGTTTTGCCAATCTCATCAGATTCTGTTAAAAATAATCCACAGCACTGTACATTAAATTTGTAATTTTAAGTGTAAACATATTTTTAGAGTACATTTACCGGTATTTTATTTTTCTGTTTCCCATGCTGGTTGGTAGAAGAAATGAATCTTGCTTTAGACTCATGCTGAGACAAATCAGGCTATATCTCAACATGCTAAATCAGGCCCGAACTAAATGTGGTGGACAGTATACATTTTTAATGGAATCTATTGGGCAGCAAGTCCTCCAGGGTAAAAAGTTATCTGGATAGAATGTTCTTTCTTATCCCAATACTGTCGAATTGCCTTTAAACGTTTTTACGAAAAAAGTAATGGATCACTTCTTTTTCTTTTGCAAATGCATATATGGGACACCTGTAGTCATGAACTTCTGACCATTTGCAATTATTTTTGCTAATAACTGAACATTCTTTGCCGGAAGAAACATATTTTGCTCTAAGCAAAAGTGACTTGCAAAAACCTGGCTGTTGCTTTCCATGCACGTTTCTCCTACCGCCCCCACCCCATTTCCTTTTCTCTACCTTGTGATACCGCTGAGCCTCATCCCACTTTTGGCACTCAGATAAAATGGATAAGCAGAAAAACAATATTCTTGCAGAGAAGACATGATAAGCAACAGATCCCAGCAGGAAATCTATGTTAATCTGCAGCAGTAAGAAGAAAAAGAAGTAGAAAAGAAGGTACCTTGGGGACATTTAAAAAAAAACCACTTCCCGTCTACTAGAATAAATTTGCTAGTTTTAAATTCTGTATCAAAATACAATTTTATCTTGTTGTTTGTTTCGCTTTGCCTTAAAGGGAAGGGGAAGAGATGGACTCCAGATAAGGTCACAGTGACATAGTCATTATTGACTTACTCATGCCATGGCACTCATACATGTTTAACATCTTCTGCCATGTCTTATCCCTTTCATAAATAAATATATGTAAGCTAAATACTTTATTGTTTGAGCTGAGGGTAGACAAATAAACCTACTGTCTTTACATGCACTAAACAAAAGAGAGAAGAGAAAGACAAAGGGCAAAGGTGTTGTTCAGAATGAATAACAGCATTCACATATATTAACATATGCAATGGATAGAACTGCATAAATTTGCATGTTAAGATACAAGTAACTGCTCATTTTCGTTATAAGGCATGAATAGAATAACAAATGAGACTTGGAGTCTCTCAGCACTGACCAAAAAATGAAATCAAGTAAACAAAAACTTTAATAAATGAATGAGAGCTACAGAAACATCCTTAATTGCCAGAGAGAGCATTGTCTCCTATGCAACGGCAGAGGATTTGATTTGTGAGGGTGAAGGTTCGTTCTCCGAGCTTGTGGATTGGTTTTTGAACGTTTCGTTACCAGGCTAGGTAACATCTTCAGTGGAGTTTAGGCAGAGGTGGGTTCTACTTACCTTTACTACCGGTTCGCAACACGCGCTTTGCACTGATAACATCCAGAGCAGTGGGCGGGGCCTCCCACCAGTTTTACTACCGGTTCTTGCGAACCGGTCCGAACCGGGGACAACCCACTACTGAGTTTAGGAGATGTCAGTGTCAGTGTTCTTCTGTTTACACTGACACTGATATTCCCTAAACTCCACTGAAGATGTTACCTAGCCTGGTAACGAAACGTTCAGAAACCAACCCACAAGCTCGGAGAATGAACCTTAACCCTCATCCTACACCCAAGCTACAGATATTTGCTATTATTGATTTGATTTTGCTTAGAGAGAACATGTGATTTTGGGCAACTCTGCTTTTTCAGGCATTTAAAGTGCTGGGATTAGGCAAAAAACCCATTTTGCATGTGAGAACCTCTATTTGTGCAACTGTTTTATTTGTTCTACCATCAAAGGAGTCCCAATGACTCTTTGACCTGCTCTGAAGAAGACACCAAAGCATCTCTTCATATCTAAAGAGTCCATGAAGAGGACGGAATAATAATGCAATGAGTAGTGCAAAGACTGTGTGGAGAATCCTGTCTTCTGACTTGCACTGGGACACAGGACACTTCCATGCCAACCACTCAAACAGCAGAGAATTTAATTTGGCAAAAATAACATCGACAGTAATAAGAGAATCTGCTCTAAATCTATAGATTTATAGTTGCCATCTGGCCCCTTTTAAAATCCATCACATCAACAAAACTGCTACTCCTGTTTGCATTTGCATGTGTGTCTGAATTTTCTCCATGTACCATTATTCAATTCATTTATTCTTAATATGAATCTAAAATCTAAGGTAATAAAAGACGAGATCCTGCTGTGGCATTTCTATTTATTTCTATTTATTTTTCATGGACACTCCTCCCCCCAACAGCAAATGTTGTGAAAGGAAATAACAGAAAACAGGAAAAATGCCACATGCCAGATGATCAATTGTTAATTTTAAAGAGCACGAGTAAACAAAATGCAACTTCAACACAGTATTTAGAGAAAGCTATTTATTTATAAAAATAAAATTTCCATTTACTTATTTTTTTTTTTGCTAACCAAGACTTTTATGTATTTTATCAGTCCTCATTTTGGAGATCTGATAATATTTGAACATAAAACAATCCCAGTTAATATTTGGCAATTTTATTGCTTGCATATTTCTACATCAGATTATAACTTTCAATCCATTAATACGTTAATATGTATTATTATTGAGGCTTGTTTCTTGATCTTGATCTCCCATAAAAAAATATGGTGATATGTGATTTACAGAAACCAATACCAGATCGGACATCAGCCAGGTCAGCAAGGACCATGCTAGTTGTGGAAATTCTTGGACATTGGTGATAAATGGGCTATTGGCCTCAAGACTATTGGCTGAGCAACCAGAGCCAGTACTCTGTTTCCCTGAAAATATGACATGTCCCGAAAATAAGGCCAAGCTTGATTTTTGGGGTGGGCATAAATATATGCCCTCCCCCAAAAATAAGCCCTAGTGAAGGGGTGGGCATGGCCAGCACAGGAGGCAGCCCTTCCCTTCCCTGGTCACCTCAGGGCTTCTCAACCCCTAAATCGGATCAGCTGAGCTGCTCCAGCCGCCATTCACAAAACTGCCACTCAGGCCACCTCCTCCAGCAAGCACAGCCACTTTTCCCGCCAATTGTGGCTGCAAAAGAAGCCGGAGGCCAAGCAACACACCTCCGCCCTCCTTAACTGTGACAGTCACAGCAGGCAATTCTGTCCACGAAACAGGAAAGGAAGGCATGGAAATCCATACACCTGGGACATCAGAAGAAGCCCTGCGAGGAGACGCTGCTGCTGATGTGCAGGAAATCTCCCTCCACCCCCATAGATCATCCTTTCAAAGAGGAGTTTCACCAGGATGAAGAGGTGGCTGGAGGCAGCGTTTGCGTCGGGTTGGGCTTTCTTCGTGAGGGGGACGATCTGGGGAGTGAGAAATTTAGGAAGCCTGGGCTGGTGTGGGGCAGTTTCTCCAGTGAAGCGTCTGATTTATCCCCAGGGGTGAGCATCTTGTGGGCTGGCCGGAGAGGGAGTGTCTGTGCTGAGCTTCAGAACAGGGTGAGAGGCAGGAAAATCCCCCCTCCCCATTTTCAAGCTGTTTGTAAAAATGCCCCATTCAGAGCCTTCAGCATTGAAGGCTTGGAATGGGGCATTTTGCGAATGGCTTGAAAATGGGGAGGAGGGATTTTCCTGCCTCTCACCCTGTTCTGAAGGAAAGGATGGTGTGTGTGTGTGTGTGTGTGTG
>WNWU01000017.1:464380-502949 GCA_012654045.1 Ptyas mucosa | reverse complement strand
TTATGTTATGTTATGTTATGTTATGTTATGTTATGTTATGTTATGTTTTATAGTATGCTAAGCCCAAACAGTCTGGAAAACGTGGGGGATTCTGAACCAGGAGGGGATGGGCAAGAAAAGGAGGAGAGACCAGGAACTTCAGAAGGGCCAGAGGAGCAACTGGCTGACAATGGGAAGGAAGAAACATAGCTGCAGCCAAAAGGCACAGAAAGCCAGCCAGAAGCAATGAACAAAAAAGATGGACAGCTGCAACCAATAAGCAGGGATGAGGAGAAGCTCCTCCACCAGCTCCTAGGGCATGCGGGGCCGAGAGAAGTGAGACACTATGGAGGTCGACAAGGCTACTTGCAAGGAGGCAGCCTCACCCCTCCTAATCAGTTGCACTGGCCAGCACATGGAGAAGAGCAATGCTGAGAAAAACTCTTCCATTTCGGATCGTGAATTTGTTCTGCCACCATGTACCTTTGCCTTGGAACTTCACCCTTGATTGTGATTGTGTTTCTGGACTTTGCACTTTGCCTTGTGGACCTTGGAATTGGATTTTGGCTTGTGGGATTTGTGTTTTGGACTGTCAACTTGTTCTGTGTTTTTCCTGACTTGGAAAAATTGGACTTATTGGGTCTTGCTCTGATTCCTATGTGGGAAATCCTATTCGGGGCTGGTGAAGCCTCAGTAAAGATTTCAAACCCTTGTGCTGTGTGCATGTGTGAATGGGACAGGACAAAAACCCATTTTGTGAAAGCCCAAGAAAAAAGGGGGACTTCTTTAAGGAGTAACTAATTTGAACCACAACACATGCACTAAATGTCCTTTTCCTTAATAGGTATTTTCCCAATATTTAAATAAATATATTTAATATATTGAACTTAGCTGGAGAGCTGCTAGAAACAACTTAATGATATAAGGAGAAAAAAAACTATGTAAGCAATTTTCGAAGGTAAAGAAAAAGCTATGAGGAGGAAGAGGAGGTGGAAACCTTTGCTAGCACATGGCATGGTGAAAGTCGGCTCAGGAGGAGGAAGAAGCTGCAACTCTGTTAGTCATTCTTAATGAAATTGAACTATTTATAGAGCAGTTGCGATGGATTAGTTGCTGTTAGTTAAGGAAGCACCTTACTACAGAATTAATATGGTTAATGAATAGCTTTAAAGGAAAGGGTGAAAGGCATCCTTTATAAAAGCAAAGACTTTATATTAAGTTAAGCAAGAAGTGCCTATGTGAGTGGCTTCAAATTGATTTTACAATGCATTTAGCTGGATATTTGATAATAAATCAAGATGATAGCAAAGGTATGGGTAGTGTTGGCAAAACTCTTTAGAACACGGTTGTCAAATTCGCCGTGTCACGTTGCCATCACGTGATGTTTCGTGATTTTTTTCCCCATTCGTAGAGCTGGGGTGAATGTGGCCTGGCACGATGCATCTGGCCCACTGGCCGCCAGTTTGACACCCCTGCTTTAGAAGAATGCTATTGTGCAGGCAAACACCTCCTTTCTTTCTTTTCGAGCTGTCTTCCCCCCCCCCGCCCCGCCCCGCCCCCCCGTCCCCATCACTTCACCAGATCTTGCCATTTCTGTATTGCTTTTCTCCTACCATAGGATTGTGTTGTAGAGCTTCAAGATCTGGGCTGTCAAAATCAAGATAACCACTAGATGGCCACAGAAAGATGCATAACTCTTTGCTCCCCCCTAGTGGTCCTCTGGATGTCTGCAGCCCATGTTTGATTGTCCTATCAATGACTAATACTGGGAAAACAAGCATCCAGATTTAAAAACTTTTACCTCTGCCAAATCATAGAACTCTCCTACCATTGGCTATTGAATCTGGGATAATATTGGGAGCTGCCCAGAGTTGGTTAGAAGATGGGTGGCTGTATAAATGTTTAAAATAAATAAATAACTCTATTATTTTGCAAGTAGGCCTCATAATTTTCAAACAATTCCTATCTGTGGAGGTCTGGGCTTTTTTTCAAGAATGTCTGACTGAATAGATTTATGAGAGGCAGGAGGCCTAATATAAGCAAGGTCAATGAAAGTTTCCATTCTCAGAAACATGGGAAATCATTACCTTGGTGAGAAGAGTTGAAAGATGACTAAACCTGCTTTGGGGTCAGATTAAAAAAAAAACACTTTACTGATTGCTGTGGATAATGAACTCTTTGGACTTTATTGGTTTTCTTCCCCAAAGGAATTTTTTTGGCTAAAGATGGGGATGGAAGGATGGGTGGACAGATTTTGTACCCTGTGAATACAACGACATCAAATATCATATAAGCTATAAGAAAATCTATTTTCAGTCCCTTTCTATAATGGTAAAGAAGGAATACAACAGAGGTGGTATTCAGCAGGTTCTGGCCAGTTCTGGAGAACTGGTAGCAGAAATTTTGAGTAGTTCAGAGAACTGGTAAATACCACCTCTGACTGGCCCCGCCCCCACCTATTCTCTATCTCCCGAGTCCCAACTGATCGGGAGGAAATGGAGATTTTGCAGTATCCTTCCCCTGGAGTGGGGAGGGAATGAAGATTTTCAAGTATCCTTCCCCTGCCACGCCCACCAAGCCATGCCCACCAAACCAAGCCATGCCCACCAAGCCACACCCACAGAACCGGTAGTAAAAGAATTTGAATCCCACCACCGGAATACAAGGGAGTGTTTTGGTTAAATTAAGTTAAGAAAAAAGGTTGGAGAAATGAACAAGCTTGAAGCATAACATTTTTAAAGCATTACATAAAAAATATTATTTACTTAGATTTATTTTGGATTGGTTAGTCGTTGTTGTTCAGTTGCTAAATCGTTGTCTGACTCTTTGTGATTCCACGGGCCATAGCACGCCAGGCCTTCCTGTCCTCCACTGTCTCCCAGAATTTGCCCAAATTCATGTTCATTGCATCGAGGACACTATCTAACCATCTCATCCTCTGCTATTTCCTTCTCTTTTTGCCTTCAATCTTTCCCAACATCAGGGTCTTCCCCCTCCTCCTTCCATTTTCTCTTCTCATTAGGTGGCCAAAACATTTGAGCTTCAAATTCAATAGCTGTCCTTCCAAAGAGCAGTCAGGGTTGATTTCCTTTAGGATGGGTTAGAGCAATCTATCAATCAAAATGTTAGCCCAGCAAGATAGCATACAAAAGATCTTGTTTTCAAAGGTCTTGAGTGGTAATTATTGATGCCCAATCTATCCATTACATAAGAGACAGAAAGGTGACTCCACCAAAGGCGTGGAAGCCAGTCTGGATCTAGGAAAAGGTGATTTCTTCTAATTATAGCAAGAGTGAAGAAAAAGATGGAATTCAACTAGGGAGAGGATCAGTGGTGGGTTTCAAATTTTTTTACTACCGGTTCTGTGGGTGTGGCTTGGTGGGCATGGCATGACTTGGTGGGCATGGCAGGGGAAGGATACTGTAAAATCTCCATTCCCACCCCAATCCAGGGGAAGGTTACTGCAAAATATCCATTTCCTCCTGATCAGCTGGGACTTAGGAGGCAGAAAATAGATGGGGGCAGGGTCAGTCAGAATTTTTACTACCAGTTCTCCGAACTACTCAAAATTTCTGCTACTGGTCTCCAGAACTGGTCAGAATCTGCTGAAACCCACCTCTAGAGAGGATGCAGATTCAAAGGAGCAAACTCAAATCTGTCCTGTTTGGTATTTATGCTATTATCTTGCTATACAGGAATGCATACAAGAGCTATACTCACTCTCCTATACTGGTCTGGTAAACTAACTGAAACAAAATGTTATTATTAGAACTGCAGTTAGATAATGTTATATTCTTGATTCAATTTACAGTTATTATCTGCCTCTTTAAACAGCAGTTACTTTCAGTTACTTCCATTCATGCTAAGCCAGCCTTGTTTTTCTAAATCTCTTCTTTTTGATGTTTTGAGGAGCCGTCTTCTTTTCTGCCTTAGCGCCTGACATGGCTATATCAATGGACATTTAAAAAATGTCATTTAATAGATCTCCTAAGGAACCCATTTATTGCGGCCAAGAAGCCATCCCAAAGATCTACACTTTTCTTCCACTTTAAGTTCAGTTTGTTGATGGCATGGACAAAGAGGAAATTCCAGAAAGTTAGGTGACCTAGCACGTAAGATGTTGGGCTTGTCATTCAGAAAGTTGGCAGTTGGAAACTCAATCACCGCGCAACAGGATGAGCTCACATTCTTACCCAGCTCCTGCCCACCAAGCAGTTCGAAAGCATGCAAAAGCAAATAGATAAATAGGTACCACTTTGGTGGGAAGGTAAGAACATTCCATGCGCCTTGGCATATAGACATGCCGGCCATGTGACCATAGAAGAGCCTTCAGACAACACTGGCTTCCTCAGCTAGGAAACGGAGATGAGCACCGCCCCCTAGAGTTGGAAATGACTGGACAGGGAAACTTTAATCTTTTAAAGAATGCAGCAGGATAAAGTTTTGAAGTAAAACTTCTAAATACTCCTTATGATAATTCTGTAAAGCAAGGCTTATCACGATGATTTCACACACATGAAGGATATTCACTAAGTCTGACCCTGGGGTGTGTGTGGAAACTGATAACATTTCATTAGATGAATATGATAGAAAGACTATGTTCCAAGTTGGGTTTTTAGTATCAGTCCAGAAAAAAAACTTGTGCCATGGTAACGGACCTCAAGCAAGCTGAACTGTACACTGAGAGATGAAATAATAGACGATCAAAACTGATATATATTTAATTGTCTACCATTTCTCAATGCTAGTTAATAAAGTAAGGAAACAAAACTAACAGAATTTCCATACTTTAATTTTGCTTAAACAAGTAAATAAATCCAGAAATAAAATATTAGCTTTCAATATTTAAGGCACACCATCATCCTCTCCTTTGCCACTGTTTAGTGCTGTAAAAACTTATTCCTCAGAGATATGCCACATGGGTTAACCCTAAATTAGATATGAGAAGAAAAGGAAGTCAGCAAAGGAGCTATATAACTGTGCCTTTAGCTCAACTGCGATTAAATGGTGAATAGGTGGCATAAAGGGTATATATGTTTTATATCCCATTTTTTCTCCAGAAATGCCAGATGGTTTACATGGAACTTTTTCTTCACTTTATCCTCACAACAATAACTCTGGGAGTCCATTTTGATGGAGGGAGTCAGGTTTGTGGGACATTAAAACTGCAGAATAAAAATATGCAAATTTGTTTCATTGAATTCATCTATTTTATATTTCATATTTCATAGGTGATTTCCAGCAGATGTCTGAAAAGTTAAAAAAGATTTACAACATTATTAAGTCACTATATGCCAATCACTGAACCCATCATGAATCATGCATCCCATTATCTTGAAAATATAAACTGAATTATTTTCATCCCACCAACTTTAGCAGGTGCAAAGCGAACAACAATATCTACCTCAGAACTGTGATTTCATTTTTATTTTTATTTAATTAAGGCTGATTCTCATAAACTGCCAGGACAAGTCCCGGTGAGTTTTCTGAGCAAGGTTTTTTAGAAGAGGTTTGCCATTGCCTCCTTCCTAGGGATGAGAAAAAAATGATTGGTGCAAAGTCACTCAGCAGGCTTTGTGCCTATAGTAAGGTGGAACTAGAACTCACATCTCCTGGTTTCTAGCCTGATGCCTTAACCACTACACCAAACTGCCTCTCTGATTCCATATATACATAGTCATACTTTTGAAGAAATTTTCAGGAGGAAATTTGCAAAAGATTCCTGGAATTTCTGGAGGACATGAAATAATGTCCTCATTCCACCGTTGGTGCCGTTCTGCTGTGAAAAATCAAAGGACTCAAAACATCTGGCCAATGCTGAGGGTATGTTGTGACAGCTGTCACTAACATAAAAATAAAAGTTCGGGGGGGGGGGGGGCCGGGGACCTGGGGCAAGTTAAAACCCCCAAGCACCATATTAGATATCACCTACTATACTTAGAAACATTGCCATGGACTTATTGTTGCTTAAGTATTCAGCTGTATTGCCTTGATGAATGATCAGTTTTCAGCAATTAGTCTTCCTTGTAATTATGTCCTTCCAAAAATAGAAAAAAAACTTTCACTCAGTGCTGCTCTGTGGAGCCTGCAGTATATGTTATAAAAAGGAATTTAGTTTCTATTTAAAAAATCTTGTTTATTCAGTCCTTTAAACAATATATTAGGCTACATTACTTTCTTAAACAAGAGTTACTTGTCAACATGTTGAAAGCACCTCTTCATAGACCTCTGGTGTAGGGTTGTCCTGTGGATACATTGGAGTGCAACTCCCATAAGCCTTCATTATTGGACATGACTGACTGAAACCAATCGGCAATAAAGTTCAAAACATCAGGAGGGTATCAGTTTACTTATATGTAAATTTATCATCATCCTGGTTGCTGATGGATGTAACAAAATCAATTCCTTATATTACAACTGTACTGTTTTGTTAAACATGGATAGAATGAGTAAGAGAAGTCCTGGTGGTGCAGTGGACAGAATGCAATACTGCAGGCTAACTCACTGCTTACTCCAGGAGTTCAATTCTGAACTGCTCCAGGTTGACTCAGCCTTCCATCCTTCCAAGGTGGGTAAAATGAGAACCCAGATTGTTGGGGCAAATATGCTGACTCTGTAAAGAAGGCTGAAAAGCACTGTGAAGTGGTGTATAAATCTAATTGCTATTGCTAAATGCTATTGTTAATTGTGAAGTGTTGCATACTGAGGGTTAGTCTTGGAAATGAGTGAGCTGGATATTAACTACCAGTGATAAGATAAAGGCGTCATCGAGATGAGTCTGGTGACTCATTGTTGAAGTCATCAGAGGCTAAAGCTCTCAAAAGAAAAAGAGTCACAATAATAAAACTTTCAAAGTTTGCTTGTTAAATAAGCAAACGGTTAACTAAACAAATTACCAATGCACATTCCATTTGGAATTCCAAGTTTGATGTCATTACTTGTACAATAGATAAAATCACCAGAATTTAACTTTAATTTGAGGCTGTGTTCGTAAGTATTTTATAACTATTTATGAGATCAATGGAACATCAGAGGCATTCTTCATATAGATAACATGGACTGTTTGGTGCAAATGTTCAAAGGTCCTTCATGTGAAAAGTACCCATAATTTAACCTCATTTGAGCAGTTCACAGAGCAGCTTATGTTGATATAATTTAGTTGGAATAGGTCAGATGCCAACAGTGTATTAGTTTTAATTAGATTTTTTATTTAATTAGATTCTGTGATAAGCTTAAGGTACCTATTTTCCCAAATTGAATTCTACTGTGAAGCCATGTAATCACAATCTGTTCCTTTAATATCCACGTTCTAATTTTATTTTAAAATTTCTGATGCTCCTCCACAGTAAGTAGCAACCAGCTATGGATTATTGGAAATCTTACCTGATTAGTTTGGTTAAGGGAAAAATGATTAAGACTATTTTTAAAAAACTGGAAGCCTTATATGACTTTTCAAAAACTATAAACAAATTCTCTTTCCATATTAGTTTTAATAAGCATTTCATAGCTGATGGTTTAAACCAATTTCCTTTTATAACTGTTAACCTTTTCATTTAAAAAATAGTTTTAATTGGTTTCTTTTCGCTACTGAGTACAATTCTTTTCTCAACAGGTTAGAAAATAGATAAATGGATAAAATAAGATTAGCCAGTTATTTATTCCATTTTTCAAATCCAATTCTTAAGAGTATTTTGTTAAAGAAAATATTGTAGGGCTTTTTACCTATTCAGTAATTTTAACAGAATAACATAGTTGGAAGGGACCTTGGAGGTCTTCTAATCCACCCTCTGCTTAGGCAGGAAATCCTTTACCATTTCAGACAAACAGTTGTCCAATCTCTTCTTAAAAACCTCCAGTGATGGAACGCCCACAACTTATTAATAGTGATAACTGTTAAGAAATTTTTCCTTAGTTCTAAGTTGCTTCCCTTCTTGATCAGTTTTCATCCATTGTTTTTTGTCCTGCCTTCCGGTGCTTTGGAGAATAGGTTGGCCCCCTCTTCTTTATGGCAGCCCCTTAGATATTAGAACACTGCTATCATGTCATCCTTAGTCCTTCTTTTCATTAAACTAGACATACCCAGGTTCTGCAATCGTTCTTCATATGTTTTAGCCTCCAGTCCCCTAATCATCATTGTTGCTCTTCTCTGGACTCTCTCTAGAGTCTCAATGTCTTTTTTATATTGTGGTGATATTTTTTTTCTTTTTGTTGCACAAGTAATCCTCAACTTATTGCCATTCATTTTGTGACCATTTGAAGTTACAAGGGAACTGAAAAAAGTGACATATCAGTTTTCCCACTTACAATCATTACAGCATCCTCATGGTCATATAATTAACATTCTGGTGCTTGATGCCAGTTGCACTGTCCCGGTGTCATGTGATTAACATTCAACCTTCCCAGCGGGTTTCAACAAGCAAAATCAATGGGGAAAGCCAGATTCACTTAATGACCACATGATTCACTTAAGAGCTGCAGCGATTTACTTAACAACTGTGCAGGGGTTGGTTCTAATTTTTTTTACTACCAGTTCTGTGGGCGTAGCTTATTTTGTAGGTGTGGCTTGATGATCATGTGACAATTTTTAGGATTTAGCAGAGGTACTGATCTACCAGGCTTTTAACTGCTTGCAGAGCTGTACCGGTATACCCATTTGTTTTTGGAGGCACTGGTCTACTTATTTGTTTTTGGAGGCACCGGTCTACCCATGTGTTTTTGGAGGCACCAGTCTACTCATTTGTTTTTGGAGGCACCGGTCTACCCATTTGTTTTTGGAGGCACTGGTCTACCCATTTGTTTTTGGAGACACTGGTCTACTCATTTGTTTTTGGAGGCACCGGCCTACTCATTTGTTTTTGGAGGCACTGGTCTACCCATTTGTTTTTGGAGACACTGGTCTACCCATTTGTTTTTGGAGACACTGGTCTACCCATTTGTTTTTGGAGGCACCGGCCTACTCATTTGTTTTTGGAGGCACTGGTCTACCCATTTGTTTTTCGAGCACCCTGGTTTACCACCACACTGCCTTTTAACACTGATCAGCTGTAGGGCAGCCCTTTGAAGCCCCGCAGCAAGAGTTTAAACAGTTTTTTTCCTTCTAGCTGATCAGCTGGGACTCGGGAGGCAGCGAATAAATTGGGGGCCAAATAAAAGGTAAGAATAATGGGGAGGGGCAGGAGGGCCCAGCTCCCGAACAAAGAGAACCAGTTCAGTGATGTCATATCATCACCGCTACTGGCTCGGCCAAACCGGGAGGAACCCACCACTGCAACTGTGGCAAAAAAGGTCATAAAATGGGACAAAACTCACCAACTGCCTTGCTTAGGAACAGAAAATTTGGGCTCAATTGTGGTTATTAATTAAGGATTAGCTATACTGGATAAACTGTTTGAATTGAAAAATAATAATATTTTAATTTGCAAAAATAAAACCTTTGCTTTTTTTTTCTGAGAATGTTCACTTCACAGGGTTCCCTCCACCTCTTCTCATAGTATAAATGTTTCTATAATTTCATGCTAGATTTTAACATTTAGAGTTTATACCCTGCCCTGCTGATTCCACATATTTTAAAAGAAAATCTGTTGAATAGTAATGTTAGAATTTAGGTATATCAGCTATCTCCAAACCGCTCAATGTGTGAAAAAAAACTATGCATTTACCGGTGTATGTTCTTTAAACCTATGTGCATTTTTCATTTTTAATAGTGATGCAGTTGCTTTAGCAAATAAAATATATAAATAACAGGCATCCTTGCTTTGAGTTTTTGTTCAAATTAAAAAGGCCTGAATCTTATGGCATTTTCCTCATCATTGCTGTGGGGAGGGAGAGAGAGAGAGAGTGAGATTGTCATGATAACTTTTAATATTTTAACTTTTTGATGAAACAGGATGAATTCATTGAACTTAGAATGTCTTTAATAAACCGTGTTAGTTAGTCTTGTCTATTACCAGAACATTCATATCAGGTCTCCTGGCATTCGAGTATTAATGAAGTACAGCTAACGTGAGAGTAATTTGTCATTCATTTCTGTTTTAAGCTGAGCATTGTGCCATGAATGATACATATCTGCTATATCACTTTCTGAAAAATAAATAATAAAGTTTGCCTTCTTCTAAGTAAATCAATGTAATCGTTACAGTGCATGTTTTTCTTATCTGGGATCTCTAGCTTTTCGAAGAATTTGGGGGTAGGTGGGAAGGGAAAGGGTGAATCTTTTGATTAAATATGGGCACAATTGTTACTCTCCAAAACGTCTATGCATAGTCACTGTGATTTGTTGGTAAAAATAAGTTGGTCTCTATTCATGATTTGGCACTGTTTATTAACTGGCTGTTGCTTGATCTTTCTTACTTTCTTTGTTAGTCAGATTACAATGATCTGGATATTCACACACCTCTATTTCTGTGGGCTCCTTGGGTTTTGAACTTGGTTATTTTCTTGCAGATGTTTTATTACCCAACTAGGTAACATTATCACCTATTTTGGTAATGAAACATCTGCAAGAAAACAACCAAGCTCAGAGAGCACCAAGGATCCCACAGTTCAACTCTGAGCTACAAATCTTCTCTTCTATTGATATCCCTACTTCTGTCCATAATGATGCCCCATTTTAATTCTTAATTCTTAAGATTCTTTTTTTCATGTATTCTCTTTTGAGAATTACACCAGGCAAATAAATTCTCTAAAGCCAGAATCAGATATATCACTAGCATTTACTTTGTAATGCTTTGGAGTGTGGAGACGAGGGACATAATGCTGAAATAAGAATCAAGAATCAAGGATAGGTAAAATAAAAGATCATTTAAATAAATGTACATTCTTATGTACATGTACTTATGTACATTCACATTATATAATACAAAAAGATCAAATCTGGCATCATATACAAAATTAATGTTGAGGTTTTTATTGATGCTGATATCATTAATACATGTCATTTTTAAATAACAAATTCAGTTTTAAAGTTATAATAAATCATTTTATTTTTTCCCAAGTTTTATTTTATTCAAAAATATTAAAATATAAAGGAAAAAATTAAGCAGACAAAACAAAGCTAAACAATAACATTAACAAGTGAATTAAAAGGATAAAAAACACTGACAAATATATTGTAACAATAATAGCTTCCTCCCTTTGCAAAACAGGTCCAAAATTTATAAACTTCTACATCTATTTGCAACCCAATTTGTTCTGTCATACATTGTATATATGAAGAAAAGAAACAGTGAACAGGAAATAAATCATTTTAAGAGTGCAACCGTCCCTAAAAAAGAAATGTCATGAAAACAAGCTAAGGTCTGCTGTAGTTCTTGAAGATTTTAAAAGCTTTCCTTGTTAAACTGGAAAGCACAATCCAGAATGTAGAGCGTAAAATGTCAGTGAGATAAGACGCTATAGCAAATGGGCTGCTTTGCATTTTAAAGAGACAATTTTATATACAATGGGCGATTTAAAAAGGTAACACAGCAGTAACAATTTTACAGCACTGTATTTGCAACATGCAACAAATGAATGGTGCCTCTTACTGCTTAAGTCCTTTGAGGCAAATTAACATTTTCAAGGATATGCTGCTCATTAAAAAGATACCATTAGCTAATACCAGACTAGAATAGAGAGGTTCTGGCACTGACAATGCTTGCACGGCTGATATTTTATTAACTGTTGAATAAAAATTAACTGAAAGTTCATTGGGCAAAGCTATGTGCAAAACATGTATATATAATTTTTATTAAAGGAATTTTAACAGGATAAAAACTACTGGTATATGTATATTGAAAAGAAATACATATATTTTTATCTTGTTAAAATTTCTTGTGTGTGTGTGTGTGTGTGTGTGTGTGTGTGTGTGTGTATGTGTATCAGTGGTGAGTTGCCCCCGATTCTCACCAGTTCTATAGAACCAGTAGTAAAACCGGTGGGAGGCCACTGACCCCGACGTCATCAAAACGCTTCTGTGCATGCGCAGAAGAGTGCACACACATGACCCCACTGCGAACCAGTAGTAAAGGTAAGTAGAACCCACCCCGGTGTGTGTGTGCATATATATATATATATATATATATATATATATATATATATATATATATATATATCTGTTGAAGCACTTGGTCTACCCCAACATGAGAGGGAGCATACTGCTTCCCTTTTGCCTTTCAGCTCCAATCCAGGAGCCCTCAAGCAGTCGCATTTATGACAAACCATTTTATACCAAATTTATATACACACACATTTACACACACACACACACACACACACACACATATAAACCTACATACACATGATATATACACACACACAGAGAGAGATTTAAAAATTGCTCAATGTTTTGCACATAGCTTTGCCTTCAATTAATTTTTATTCAACAGTTAATAAAATAGCCGTGCAAGCATAAAAGATACTGCTCTTGACCTGACTATCCCACATGGGAATGGGATAGTTGAGAGACTTCTCGGTTATATCAGTCTGACCCATTCAATCTGGCAGAGAAGGCATGCTGCGGCTAGACATCAGCCAGGGCCCTGCATTTGGTTGGGTCCCAGGGGACACGCTTTGTCTGCTGTAGCTCCTGCCTTGTGGGACGTTCTTGCTTCCGAAATTAGATTTGACATTCCATCCGTTTTGACATTCCAGAAGGTCTTCAAGATCTGGTTATGTGATCAGGCCTGGGGCTCTCAGGGAACAAGATACGTGCTATAATGGTTGAAGGAAAATTAGTTTTAAGTTTCCCTGAGTCGCAAAGTTTATGTTCTGGCCCTGGGTCAATGACCTGTCACCAGATTTCTTTGTGAAGATAAAGTATCAGGCAAAATGTCAGCTGCTCTTATTTCTTTGGAAGAAAATGGGCTAATGGAATTAGATCTGAAAAAGAGGGCAAACGAAGAGTAAGGAATATCAGAAAATCTATCCAAAGAAAGTTTCCAAATAAGTTGAGGTGGGGGGGGAGGTTGTAATTTCTATGCCAGCTCTTCTGATATTTCTTTTCAGAAAATTCTTTTTTCTCAAAAAATAACTTAAACTCTAATTGGAAAGTTGCTTAGGTCCAGCATTTCTCCATAAGGATCAAGGATCACGCACTATATAATTTCATCTTTGTACTCTATTGCTATGTTCACAAGATATGTCACTATACTCCGTTAATTTACAATACACTAAAAAATAAACTCGCCACATGGACTAGAGCCATGTAATATGCTAGGCCAAAATGTGGTTTACAAGCCATTGTGTCTGTGGAAAATTGGTTCCAAGATCATTTGACAAGAGCTATAGTTTGGCGAAGGGAACCAAGTAAGCATATGGACCTGGGAATCATACATCCATATCCGGTCTTTATTTTGTGCAAGTTGATCTCTTGTCAATTGCTAATAATTGATCTAATATCATTTAGTCATATCTTCCATTCCAACATTGGTCTTCTAAATATAACTGTTTTCTCATATCTGCGTAATAGTGAGCAGTTGGTATGAGAAAAAGTAAAATAGCTGTCTAGGATCAGTTTATACATAAGATCTGCTGTACGATTACTGGACACAGACTGCATTTAAGCGACATAAATATGTCAGTAGAATGGAGACAGTAGTTTATATATCTGGTGTTACATTTACTAATAAACTGCCTGCCTTGATGAATACACAGTGGCAAAAACAGGAAAGATGTGAGCTGAATAATCTCCTTAAGAATGTAATTAAATCCTAATTAGAGTCCAATTGTATTAACAAGTGGAAATGTGTATATTTTTCTTGGTTTTTAAAAAAAATCTAATCTGATGCTATAATTTTAGACAATTGGGAGACTGAAAAAAAAGTCCCAGGCCAAAGATGGCAGCATAATATAGTCTAATAACAATTTCCTCTTTGGCAATATCAGAAGAAACTATTTTCTTCAGAAAGTAAGCTGACATCCATGTGGAGCTGGGCAAAAATATTATATAAGAAATGTTTGCTAGCTGGATTAATGGCCTTTCACCTCCCAAAAAATATTAACCCTGGAAAGACTTATATGCTTTAAAGATGAATTCAGCATTTATCTGGACTGAGCTTTGTTGAACTCCGTGACCTTAGCTTCAAGTAAAAGTGCAGAGAAGTGGGATATCAAAAATGCCTAGAAAATGTCAATTTTGCAAGATTCCCTTTTTCTTTTACATTATAACATACATAATCATGAATAAGCTGAGAATTTTAGGTGACAAAATACACCTCAAAATTGGGATTGGCTTATGTGTGAGAGAACTAATTTGCAATTACAGGTAGTACTCAATGTACAACAGTTCATTTAAGCGATCGTTCAAAGTTACAATGGCATTGAAAATATTGACTTATGACCATTTTTCACAGTTACGACCTTTGAACCATTCCCGTGGTCATGTGATCAAAATTTAGATGCTTGGCAGCTAGTTCATACTTATGATCTTGATTGTGTCCCAAGGTCATGTGATCATCTTTTGCGACCTTCTGAAAAGCAAAGTGAATGGGGAAGCCACATTCTCTTAACAACTGTGTTACTAATTTAACAACTGCAGTGATTCACTTAACAACTCTGGCAAGGAAGGTCATAAAATGGGGCAAAACTCACTTAACAAATGTCTTACTTAATAAGAGAAATTTTGGACTCAATTGTGGTTGTAAATTGAGGACTTTATATACAGATAATACTTTTTAAAAATACCATATATCCCATATATACTCACGGATAAGCCCATCTGTAGATAAACTGAATCTTAAATTTTTAATCAAAATACTCTGAAAAATGGATAATCTGTGGATTACCCATTGAAAAACCAATAATTAAAACATACAAAAAATTGGAAGGTTTGTGTATCTGTTGGATTTATATTCAAGTTTATATAACGTGAAAAAACCCTACGTGGTGAATTCTTTTCTTTCTAGAAATTTTCTTTTATCGTACCACTTACTATTTTTTAACTGTAGTGTCAATTGTAGTCTTTTACATTTGATCATCATTCTTGACTCAAATCAAATATTTTACTTTCTTTTAAACAAAGCTATTCCTGATTTATCTATTTTTTGTCTCCAGTAAATCATCGGTGACAGTGAACTGCAGTAGCATATTAGTTTGGGAAACAATGGAGGCTATTCCACTTCAGACAAATCCTGTCAGATGTTCCCTCACTGTGTCACTCTGTGAATAAGATGGGTAGTCTCTAAATCTGATTAATAAAAGTAAATCATAATAGACTTTTAAAAATAATAGCTATGCCTAATAGGAATTTTACATTTTTTATTTCTATGTAAGGTCCTTATAACTTGGTCACAAAAATTCAGGTGTTCAATAGATACAAACAAAGAAATTAAAGAAAATTAAAATTAAAGAAAAACTTTTATTCTACATTTTTGGAGGTTAGATAAGGTAAGTCTCTCTATATCAAATGACCATTGGCAAAATATATCTTTTTCTTTCATCCTACAAAGCAACTTAAAAAGCGAAAATAAAAGTACTATAAACTCTATATTACTCTGCTGCAATACAATTAAATTAAAGCAACATGATTAAGGCACAAACCTCCGTGAACCCAATCTGCAGGTAACAAAAAATCTATATTAGGCAAATGACTGTGGTGTGGAAGAAGCATCTATAGTCACTGAAGCCAGGCAGAAATGAAATGCTAAAAATCAATGAAGATTCTGTTAAAGTTTCAGTGCATAAAAATCACAATGAATTTCCCCCAATGATGAATGTATACTGCTTTCAAGATCACGAGCTACTTAATTGTATTGTTTGATGGCAACAACAGTGGAAAGGTGCAGGTACATTAATAACCTGCTTATGCGATTCCCACAGGAATCTTATCTTACAATGGGAAGCAGAATGTTAATTTCGATACACCTTTGATCAGAATCCTTTGGGAACTTCTTTCCATTCTTATCTCTTCCACAGACTTTATAAATAAGAGAAAGAGATTTGAAAACTAGTACAAGTAGTCCTTGACTTAGAACTGTTTGTTTGGGGACCAAAGTTACAATGGCATTGGAAAAAAATATTTATGACTGTTTTTCACATTTATGACTATTGCAGCATCCCCGTAGTCATGTGATCAAAATTGGTACGCTTTGGTAACTGGCATGCATTTATGATGGTTGCAGTGAACTCATTCATGTGATCACTTTTCGTGAGCTTCTGACAAGCAAAGTGTATGGAGAAGCCAGATTCTCTTAACAACTGTGTTACTAACTTAACGACAACACTTAACAACTGTGGCAAGAAAGGTCATACATGGGGCAAAACTCCCTTAACCGCTGTCTTGCTTAGCAACAGAACTTTTAAGCTCAGTTGTGGTTGTAAATCAACGACTACCTGTAAAACTGCAAAATAAAACTTCTTAACATAATTTAAGAGGCTAACTAACCAGTGCAAGGGCTTTAGTATAACTAAACAGCTTTTTTAAAAAAAAAATTGAAATGGCACTTCATGCTCAAGCACACAAGTACCGTATTTTTCAGAGTATAAGATGCACCTTTCCCCCACCCAAAGGGGATTAAAATTTAGATGTGTCTTATACATCAAATGTAGCCCCACCCACCCAATGGCCCCCATCCTTTGGCCTCTTCCTCGCAGCAGTTACCTCCTTGCAAGCAAACAACAAGAAAAAACAGCTCCTTTCAGCTTCAGCACCATCCTAATTAGCACAAGTTGATTAGATCGGCCTCCCGACTCTCAGCTGATTTGCTCTCAGCTGTTTTGCGCAGGGCTCTGCTACTTGCTGCAAAGAGGTAAATTGCTGGAGCAGATTTTTCTTCTCCCTTGTGCTAATCAAGCTATGCTGAAAACGAAAATGAAAGTAAAGCAGGCTGTTTGCTGTTTGCTGCAACAAGGCAAAATTGCTCAGAGGCAGATTTCTTTTTCTTCTTTTCCTCACCAAAAAAGATAGGTGCATTTTATACTCTGGTGTGTCTTATACTCTGAAAAATACGGTACTTCAGATGCTGTACTTTAGAATGACACATGATACATCATCTCCCCTACTGGGTTTTTTCACTCACTACAAGATTCACAGGCACCTTGTTTGTTTGGCATTACAGAGCACTGCACAGGCTGATGACATTAGTCAAAACAAGAATGTAAGGTATCATCCTGAAATGGGATTATTGCAAAGGCTAGAAAAAGCACTGCTTCTTACTGAGTCAATTGCTTTGGGATCTGCTGTAGAATCCACCATAATAAGCAATGACAAGGCTAGCTACGTATATTCTCCATGTTAACTTCTCTCGACAGTTCTTATTACAAGACAAATTGTGGATCTAAGTAGTCCAGGAATTGTGACTGCTTCTTGTTACTTTCACCTTTGTTTGGATGATACTGAATAACTTCAAAATTGACTGAACAAATCAGCCATGGAATAGAGTATTAAAACAGTGGGAAGCCAAACTGCAAGTAAGATGGGATTTAAATCCATGACAGTTTTTCCCATTAGAGAGCAAATCTTCAGACACCTCATTAAAACTAGCTTTGGGCCATTTCCGTGGCTAATAAAAGTATCTTCTTCCACTATTTAATCTGTTCTATCGTTCTGAAAATTTTTATAACCAACGTAGATGCCAACTGTTATTATTTATGAGGCTGTAACAATTCGTGTTTATGCTCTTTCATTCTATTAGATTTTCTTAATTGTAAGTGGAATTAAAGTGTCCATATGAATAAACTCTTCACGGTATCTGCTCCTAATACATGAGAAATAACAATTTTATTTTAAAGGTGAGAATTTTAGTGGAATTTTTTTCTTTTTTACTGGAAAAAAAATGAGGAATTGTAATCTTTATTTGAAATATCCTGGTTATTCTTTGAAAAAAGTACTGATAAGGTAAACAAATTTCCTTCCTTCCTTCCTTCCTCAATGGCTTAGCCATTGAGAAATATAGTCCCAAAAACCTGAAGGAGACCTGGTTAGGAAAAGTTTCTATATGCCATATACTGATATATCATGATGAACAATCCCATCTAAAGAGAACAGGGACATGCCTGCTAGACTTCACTTTAGCACTATACCGCTGTTTGTTGCATTGTCCATGAATTCAGTGACAGAGCTGTAGAAAATAATTGGGGTTCAATATCAGGAGGGAATTCTGCTTCCTTGGGATGGGCCCTCATCAGAAGATATGATTGAGTTGCTAGCTTTGAACTCAGATATGAAATCTTGGGAAGCTCAGAGTCAGATTCAGGTCGTCATAGGTAAAGAGCTTAAGGTCCAAGTCAGGTGGGGATGCTGAAGATTTAAGGAACATAGACCTTTGCACTGCACATCTAAAAAACTGAGTCACAAAGAGATTTTCTTCTAAAGGGTTTAATAGGTATAAGTTGGAAGATGACCAGATTATGTTGTTCTAGCTATATAAGCCCTCAATTCTGAAAATGCTTGCCTTAAGTTAATTTCTTATGAACGTTAGAAGATGGTAGCATCTAGCAGAGTTTATCAGGGCCAGTCATCATTTTTATTCAGATGAAACAACACCATAGCTGCACATTAGACTAAAGCTGAATAACATCCTGGAAGAAAGCAGTCATAAATAATTTCTATTCTATTTTGAAGAAAATTGTGTGACAGTATCCATGTCACCATGAGGAATAGAATTTAATTCAAAAGTATCTTTAACTTTTAATTACTCTTTTGCTGTGGTGCGGTTTTACTCATCTATGTTGTTGATATTGTGATTGTTGGATTCAGTACAATCTTGAATTACTTAGACTAGGACCAGGTAAAATTGACCATGCTGTTTTATGTTTATGGATCCTCATCCATTTATTCATTTGATTCATCGTGCAATACTCTGTTGCAAAGTTTTGTCTGCTATCTTGAAGGCAATAATATCATTTATTTATCCCTCTGTGGCAATATGATCAGGATTCATTTATTTATTTCAATTTAGGCATTGTCCAACTCTGACAATATTCAGCTCACAGCATAAAAATAAAACAAACAAAAAATGGCATCAGGGTGGAACCCATCTGGATTATAATACAATCAAAACAGATGGCTGACAACACAAGGGATTGGTAATTCCTCAACTATCCAGGTCTTACAGTATGCCATATAGGGCTTTATAGATGACAACCAGCACCTTGAATTGCACCCAGAAGCATTGAAACAGAAATGTCATATGGGCATACCAAAACATCCCATCACTACCCACATTGCTGCATTCTGGATCAGTTGAAGCTTCAGGTGGTCTTCAAAGGCTGTCAGGTTTGCTCCAAATCTTCCTCTAACATACTCCAGACCTCTCTTCTGATGTGTCTTCATGAGATCCTCCATAAACAAACTATGCCCTGGAATTGACACAAAGGGAGAGGCCTTCTAGAGGAGATGGAAACCAGGTCCCTTATAACCTGCCCATCCCAGACCTTAGTCAAACCACCTATCAAATCCTCAGTGAAAAACCTAAGCAGAGCATGGAACTCTGAGTAGAGAAGACCTTCGTGGCTTGAGGATGATGTTGTATTTTCAGATTCTCAAAATCTTTGGGTTTCTTTGCACTGGGGTAAGCGGGATGTGCAGATGTGTCCAAAACTGTATCCTTCCTACTCAGTTTAATGAGAAGTTTAATCTACCCTGAAATCTCATCTAATCTTTTTTTTCCTGAAAAAAATTGCAGCTACTCCTAACATAAATCTTTGAGAAATCTCCTGAAAAACTTTCGATAACTTTTATTAATTTCTTGACAGCAAAAAGCTCCGCTTTTGCCAGAAGCATGCTTACTTCTTTGATATATTAAAAAAGTAATGTTTTTTTGTGCGGTTTCTGCTAGATCTATGCTCACATTTCTTGTGCTCCTGAAATAAGTTCAGACTGATGTGGAGTCTGCAATGATGGTATCATATCTCTAGTACTTCAATCCATTTTTCACTTCATTAATCATTTTGTTTTTTCTGCTTTAGATATTAGCATACTACACTCTAACACTTAACAGTTTCAGCTTTTGCTTTAACTTTAATCAATGCTTTTTTCCCCCTGCTGACTAGATAATTACAAATTTGATATATAAGGACCAAACCGATTTTGCTGAGACAGGAATTTTGCAAAAGAGTTTTTGCAGTTATTACAAAACTTCTGAGAAAAATGCCAGCAGTTGCAGAAAACCTGTAAGCTGTTTCTGATAGCTTAGAGGATTGGGTAGACAAAGTGTGAAGAAATATACGAGAAGACGTTGCTCCTAAATCTTCAACTTTTAAAGTTATAGCAGACTTGTAATGTTCTGGACCTAAGAGAAAAATTGTGTGCAATCCTTATTTTTAAAACTGCAAGACTTAGTGTATTTAGGAACAAGACAGGAAGTTTCAAATAACTTTCTACTGTCCCCCATTGCTTTATATTATATTATCTGCCTCACACAAATCAGAGCAGTACTGAGAGGACTTAGAAGTCTTTCCCCCTGATCCAAAACAAAATGAAGTTTCACAATGAATCTTGGAAGCCATATGCCCAATGTATATAAATGTGTATTTTTCAACACTAAAAGATTTTTGAATTTCCTCTTATCATTCATTCCAGGCATATCAGACTGAAACGGTATTCCATTAAAGGAGAAGGCTCAAAAAGAGACTTTCCTGCTAATTTTAGGTACAAATAGGATGATACATGTGGAGAAGGTCATGCAGCAGGTAAATCCCCTTAGAGGTCCATTTTGCTGAGTCCAGTGAGATTTATTCTATTATGTGTGCCTAACAGGTAGGATTTACGTGTGCCTAAGACTTACTCTTAGACTAAAAGCAGTCTAAGGCTGCCATCTTACATTCCACTCAACTGAGTATAAATACTATTGAAAATGATACTTTTATTGTATACATATGATTGTATTGTTTTACTCTTTTTAACATTGCAATCCATCCAGAGTCACTACCTCATACCCGTGCTCTGTTATCGCTCAGTGCCAGTTTGCCATGAATTCTGGTCAGTGGGGAGCTGGATGAGAGGGGGAAAGGCTTTACTGTTCATTGTATCTCGCTGAGACACGGTTTCAAGGTCAGATGGCTAAGAATGGAATGCAGCTGCATACCAGCCCGCACTCAAAATGACCATCTCAAAAATATCTTCTTTGAAACTGATTGGGTGATGGGAGCCAGTAATGGGAAGTACCTATGAGGAGGGGAAAGTTACACTTGGGAATTTTGGCATGTGAATTTCAGTTTTGTCTGCTGTTTTACTGCAATTCATTAGACTTCTAATAAAACTATACCTTTCACAACAAATGGCGCCAAGGATAATTTTTTCTTAGGAGTTCAAGCTGAAGCAAGTCCGACTTTAAGCCAGACAAGTTGTGGCAGTTCCCACATTCTGCTTCATTAATCTTCCAACTCGCCGAGTGGGAATAACATCTGTGTTCAAGGACTAAATTCAAGGGGTTACATGATTTCATTAGGAGCAGTAATGTAATGGTTCCATTTATACACAACTACAGAAGGTTATGTCAGGTGCAAGAAGTCAGGAGCCAGGATAGAGCTCAAAAGTACTACAAGTTTATTCCATGCTACCTATATGCAAGAATCTGAACTACTAATGATCAAGGCGAATTGGTGCCAGATACACTTCAAGGGGGGCTGACTTAGGTTTCTTATAGGAGTGGAGTGACTGCAAACTAATGATGCATTTGACCCCAACCTTAGGCTCAACCTGCTTGTCTCCTACAAGTTTAGCTTCAAAGACATATATCATCCAACTTTTGCTGCCTGGTTTAAATAGACCATACCCAAGAATATGGGAAGGTATACCTAACCCTATTAAATGTTAGGTATAGAGAATGTATGTTAATATGCACCAGGTATAGATAGCAATAACAATAGCTGCTTCACAGTGCTTTACAGCTCTCTCTACGCAGTTTACAAAGTTAGCATATTGCCCCCAACAATTTTTTACTGACCTTGGAAGGATGGAAGGCTGAGTCAACCTGGAGCCGTTGAGAATCGAACTACTGACTGTTGGCAGAATTAGCCTGCAGTACTGCATTCTAACCATTGTGCCACTACAGCTCTAGATATAAATAAAAGTTTATTAATATAGCATGAGTTAGGATTACATGAAAGCAAGACAAAGCTTATTTTTTTCTTTATGTAACAATAGGATTTGAAAATAAAGTATATCCATTAAAGTTCTCTTTTCTACACGGGGACTGAAGACTGGATACATAGCACTTCCTTCTACAATTCTTCCTCATAATAAAAATATAAGGTAGGTAACCTGCAGAGTGTCTGTAAATAAGAATGGACTTCAGCCTGAATCTCTGTGGTCCGGATATGATTACCTGCTATGTAATATTATTCTCTCCCTCAGGTCAATGAAAGCTCACTGCAGATTTAAACCCTGAACTGTAATATCTCCTTTAAAAAAGTAAATGTATCCCTAAATTGAACTCATCTTCTAATGATTACAAGGGCACCTTATTACCTTATTACAGAGATGATTTCCCACTGTTTTATCCTGAGTTGGTTTTCAACTTCCCACATTTGTGGGAAACAACAGAGGCTTTATTTTCTTCTGAGTAACTCTATCCTAGGAACTTTGACTAGCCAATGTTGACTACTTATTAATTTATATTTTTACTGAAGAAAAGGAGATGAGACAGATCTAGGATTTTCTGCTGGGATCAATTGGCCTTCAGAGTATTTAACTTGAGTTGTAGGCAGAAGATATTTGCTGTCCCACCTCAGGCACCAAAATGTTTTGTACCAGCCATGCTTCTATTTTGACTAAAACAATCTTATTGGAAATCAACAGTGCCACATTTTCTTTATTATACACATTGTCCATCTTGATGAAGAAAAATAAACTGATGTTTGTTAAGTTGCAGCCTAATTTAGATTTTTGACAAACTGCTTTTGGCAGATCTTTATCGCCTGAGTTCCCCCAGTTACTGCATGTAATGGAAATGTTGTGGGTTTTGTCTTTGCAATATCTGCTCTAAACTTCAATAAAAATGTTTATGCTGCATTTGCTGTTATGGCAACTGCAGTCAAGTCTTAAAACTGACACTATGGAAATAATGGGCCCTTATGTGGCAGGGTTGCTATGGAAACATTTTTTCTAAAAGTAACCTGTGTAGGACAGCCAGTCCATAATGTCACACGTTCCTTTGGGAAGTGCCCATAGTATGGCTTAATCTAATGAATAAATATGAACTGGAAGGGAATGCAACCTCTAAAAATCCACAGGCTCTTTCAGAGACATTACCAGTGATTGTGGTGATCAAGCAACAAGCTAACCTTCATCTCGGTAGGCAGAAAATGATTACTTCAAGTGTCATGAAATGAGAATAGTAGGTTAAGAAGAATGGTGAAACCAGTAATCTAGTGAATATGCCACTGTAGAAGTCAGGATGGAGAGGGAAGAGATTTTAGCTGGCTAGCAAAACTGATCTAAAGTCTCGTTCTATAATATATTCAAGATTAAATTACCTAAAAGGCCTTCAGACTGATTGAATATGTCTGGAGCAGCTGGATATGGCACATATTTCAAAATGAAACTCATGGATGGAGATAAACTAAAGAGCAGGGGTAACATTGGCACCTGACATTTTTGCATAGCTGTTACTGTCAAGTCCTTGACAAGGCCAGCCCACCACAGCCATAAGAAAATTCATCCTGCATCAGAACAAGGATCTGCCCAGCTCATCATTATGTTAAAATGTATACCAATAGCACTCAGACTTATATACTGCTTCACAGTGCTTTACAGCCCCCTAAGCAGTTTTATAGAGTCAGCATATTGCCCCCAACAATCTGGGTCCTCATTTTACTGACCTGGGAAGGATGGAAGGCTAAGTCAACCTTGAGCCTAGTAAGAATCAAACTGCTGAACTGCTGGCAGTCAGCAAAAGTAGCCTGCAGTACTGAGTTCTAACCACTGCGCCACCACGGCTCAGTGTGTATTTAGAAAGTTCACAAACATGGCCAAGATGGCAAGATTTATCTTCCACTGATGTTCCCTGGTAGATACAGATAGTCATCAACATACAACCATAATGGAGCTTGTTCGTTATGGTCATGTGTTGTGATGGTCATAAAATGGCTCAGTCACGTGACCGATCAAAATTTATGACTCTTTTTGTGGCAAATCTGTGTTTGGAACAATATTGTTGTTAAGTGAACCAATGTTTTCCTATGGGCATGGTTTTGCTAAAACCTGAAAGTAAATGCCATTTTTTAGCAAATCCGTAGTAGAACATAGTCATGTGAGCACAGGACACTACAATAGGTTGTTATTTGCAGCCATATTGCTGAATGCCTGAAGATCACATGATCACGGAAGGGGGCCCAACTGTAGGAACTTTGTATCCAGGCCATGTCCCCTTTTTTTGGGTCAGTTGCAGCGGTGGGGTCTACTTACCTTTACTACCGGTTCGCAACAAGATTGCGCGCCTGAGCGAGCGAAGCAAGCACACACACCTTTTATGGCAAAGGTGGCAACTGTTTGGCATATTCTTTCTTGTAATCCAGGCAAGACTCATCATGGGTTGCTTTGACCCGAAGCTGACACTGAAGAGAAGAATTTACCACCTCTTTTCCCATTAGGATTAGCACCCACAAGGCAAAGCCCTACTTGCTCAGAGAGGAACATCTTGTATGGCACCATTTATTAAAAAGCCCTACTGGACATCTATCTGTACATAATAAAGATTATGGAATACAAACTTCTGAAAGCTTTAGCAACTGAAAGCCTTTTCTTGTATTGTCCTGTTCATGATTCAGATCTGCTTAAGGTCTACTTAATGCCCATAGTCCTAGACTTAGCTATAACACTGTCTGAATAGTTGCAGCCAGGCTACAAAAAGTTCTTGTGTATCATCCATTTCAATATGTTGTGAGATTATATATAAAGTCACTGACTAAAGGGTTTTATGCTGCAGACCGCCAGCGTAATTTGATAGGATTATACATGGCATGTTGTGATCACATTGGAATAATTTTTGCATCAGTGGTGGGATATATAAAAAGGAATTCAAAAATACTGTTATCATGCATCATCAAGGTAATGCACCTAGATATATCAGGTGTATCAGAGATACATATATTCTAAAACAATAATTATGTGGGCTGTAAAACTCAATGGGGCAGGAGTAGTGTGGATGTTAAATCAAATTATGGCAAACACTGCATATGTGTAGACATGTTGGCAAATAGTGCTGAAAAAATGTAGCTTGCCAATTTCAAACAATAAGAATAGCTCCCCTTTTAAGAACAAATTACTCTAATTTTACACAAACCTCAATAACTTTCAGTTCATTTGGCTACAGTTAAAATGCTAGTCATCTATGAAGCCATAATACATTTGAGATCAGAATTTTGAACGGTTCTTTTCTCCTCTTGAACCTGCCCAGCCAGCTGGAGTTGGTGATTCACATTCTCTTCCTAGATGACCACTTTCTTTATAATAGTTAGGCAATGATGATGAACACTTCTGCATGCCACTTACCACAAATAAATTTGTCCTCAGTCTCTCCCATCTACTGGTTGATTGTGTTTTTACTGCTTTATTTTATTATTATTTTTTTTATAAATGATTTATATGTACATTGTCAGCTCAGAAAATGTGGCTGGTTGGCATGCAAAAGAACTCTTGCTGTTTATAATGTTTTAATTATCTGTTACAAATGCAGTGAATTTTGTATTTCCACCGCTCCCTCATGTGTCATCAGATGCCTTAACAGTTGATCAAACCACACTTTACCCTTATAGCTGAAGTAGCATATTATGACTAGAGGTAATCCCCCAAATCAGAAAATTACAGTGTCAAGTCTTAAGATTTTGTTTTGTTCTTAGAGGTGGTCTTAATGACCATGATAGAATGACTCAGGAATTCTAACACACAAGAGAGACACCGATGAAATGGAAATAGGTAATTGTCACTTCTCAAGGAGAAAATAAATGCCACTCAGTAACTGATATCTGATATAGATGACGAACTTTTAAAAATAATAAAACCAGATCAAACCAATTTAAAACAAAATGAGTATCAAAAGCAATGCATTTCACATAATCTTATGAGCTGAAGCCATAAGATTAAATGTGTTGTATTTAGCCCTATGAGTCAATGCATTATAGTCAATTGAACTCAAATTTTACTTTTTGTTGTTGCTGTTGTGTGATTTCTAAGTACAGTACACAATCTATTGAATCATGGTAACCAGCTGTGCTGACTAGTGTTTGCTCCTGTGATATTAAGAGGACTGCTGATCAACAATTAGATGACAATACTTTAAAAAGCAGTAACTTCAGAATTTTTCTTGTATAGGTGCAAGTTTATTTCCAGTTACATTATACACTTCTTTAATTTTACAATATCTTTAACTGTTGTCATGGTGCTGAAAGATCAAATCCCAAACAGCAACATTTCCCATTCACATCTTTTTACTTAAAATACACTTAAGCTTTAAAAAGAGCAAGCTGATAATTAGCAAACTTTACTGATCTTAGTTGAAAATAATTCTCAAGCAGCACTGATTACTATTTAAAAGATATCTTAAAGAAATATGAAACATTTTGTGGAAATTTTTCATTATGAGTTTTTCTCTAGCATGATCTGCCAAAATGTCTTCTGTCACTGCATTCTTTGCAAAATAAAACACCCTTAGCCTTTTATTTTGTCTTCCTTTCAATTGTACTTTTTCAGTTTGCTGAAATGATAGTAATTACTTCTGTTCTTTCTAAACTGGACTTAAACCTATTCCTTGCAAAAAATAATGCTAAAGAAAGGTTTGGACTGCATTTTTACATTTAAAAAGTTCTGAATATATACATGTTTTTACTTTGACAGATTTTATATTTTCAAAAATGGAGGACCTGTATATGCTTTTCTTTCTCAAGCATAGTTAGTGAGTGTTCTTAGCAAAACCTACTATTCAATTGGTACATTATAGCCTCTAAAATGATGTATTAAAATTGTAACAGGTCATTTTCCCCCCTTCCTCTCAATTCCTTTGTTCCTACTGGATTTTAATATTCTTGCCCGATGAACGGTTTGCTGAAACTCAAAATCTTGTACTAGTCCATCAACCTTAAGTACTCTAATAAAATGTAAAATGTATTGCCTTAAAATAGATTTTTATACTCCCCCCCTTACTTCTGACTGATTTTATTTCTTATTCAAGAATTCTCTTCTATTGGCATTCAAGAATTGAATCTCAGTTTTGAAAAGATATTATTGTGGCACTCAATTTTCATAATAGCTATAATTCTATCTCTATCTCTCTATCTACAATATCTATCCAGATGCTTTCCAGATTTTTTTTCGGTATGCCCTGTTGACATAATATTCATGATTAATTACCAAAAGTTAGTTAACCTTTGTAATGGTAAAATTGGAAAAGCCCCCTTGTTTTGCCCCCAAGAATTCTATTACTGCTGATCTTCAGTTGGCTTGAAAGTTTAAGAGGAAGAGAAATCTTTAGCAATAGTCACTTACAGCTTAATATTGCTAATTAGGAATAGAGAAAAAGTACAAATTACAACAGAAATAAAAATGGGTTCTCTCTTAAAATTGCTAATTGGTTAAGAAAATTAATTGTAGAGCAGGAACTACTTAACAGGCACAAAATCTTCAGCAGACCATACTGAACATTCTAGAATTTACTACAGTTTGGTAAGTACTTTATACAGTTTGGTAAGAACTGATAGAAGAAAAAGAAGTCTTGACTTGTTCCACATATGAAAAGCTTTCCTAAAGATCACGATCTGAGATCACATTGATGATGAAATCTTGTATGTATACTCAAAAACAAGTCACTGGGGATTGCTCCCAAATAAATTTATTTTTATTTTATTTTATTTATATAAAGCCCTACTTCTGAAGGACTCAGGGCGGTGAACAGCCACAAGATAAAACTACATCATGCAAAAGTTAAAAACCATTTAAAAGTATATTAAATAATTTTGGCCCAAAAAACGAATTTAAAAACACCCACTTTGTATAAAACTTAAAAGCAAATTAAAAGGGAGAGTCAGGCCAGACTAGCCTGTTGGAATAAAAATGTTTTGAGAGCGCAGCGGAAAGTGCTTAAATCTGGGATTCTCCGCATCTCTGTGGGGAGCTCATTCCAGATGGCAAATGCCCCCACAGAGAAGGCTCTCCCCCTGGGGGGCCGCCAGTCGAAACTGTTTTGCTGATGGCACCCTGAGGAGCCCCTCTCTATGGGAGCTTACTGGTTGGTGAGAGACTACTGGTGGCAGAAGGCGGTCTAGTAAGTACCCTGGTCCTAAGCAATGGAGCACTCTAAAGGTGGTGACCAAAACCTTGAAGTGTACCCGGAAGACCACCGGGAGCCAGTGCAGCTCGTGCAGGAGGGGAGTCACATGGGAGCGTCACGTCGCTCCCATAACCACCCGCGCGGCTGCGTTCTGGACCAGCTGGAGCCTCCGGGTGCTCCTCAAGGGGAGCCCCATGTAGAGAGCATTACAGTAGTCCAGGCGTGAGGTGACGAGGGCATGAGTGACCGTACATAATGAATCCTGATCCAGAAAGGGACGCAACTGGCGAATCAGGCGGACCTGATAAAAAATTAGCCCAGGATTGATTACGTACTATAAACTAATCTCTATGGTACTGCAGTACTCTTTATCTGAATTAACAAGGAAGAAAAGGAAAAATGGTTGGTGGATTATTTATTTTGTGTTGAGTCCTCGCGGATACGACTCCACCCCAGCGGCGTGTTACCACCCGACGCGGATTGGCTAAGGCGCAAGTCGAGCGGCTAGCGGGAAAACCTCGTCCACCGATTGGCTGGCCCGCTGACGGCTCGGGTTATTTAAGGAGCTGTCAGAGCAGAGTTGTTGGGTTCGCTCGTTGTTGACTGTTGTTGTTGAGCTATCTCTAGACTGTTTAATAAAGTTGTGTTATTGAGCAGCCAGCCTCCCTCGTCATTACTCGTTCTCAGTATAGAACATTTTGCAAGATGTATAAACTATTCCAGTTGAAACTGACCCTGGGTAGTATATAATTCTAATCTTTATAACTTCTGATTAAAGCAACCCTTTAAGTATAAATAATAATAGAACAAATTAATATAACAATGTTTTAAAAGTATAAAAACCAGGAACAGTACAATTAATTAAAAAACTGTTCCTCATTTGAATAGCATAGCATAGCATAGCATAGCATAGCATAGCATAGCATAGCATAGCACAGCATAGCACAGCATAGCATAGCATTCTTTATTGGTCAAATGTAATTAGATATACAAGGAATTTGTCTCCAGTGTATAAGCTCTCAGTATACAGGCAAAACAACAATGTAGTAATAATCATAATAACGAAGAATAATAATCATAATAATTATTATTAATAGAGAATGTAGTAGAACAGATGAGAAGGATAAAAGTAATACAGCCATACTATATGTAATATGCTTAAACATAAGACAGAACTGTGGAAATTAAATGATCAGCAGAATAATAGCATGAGGGAAAAAACTGTCTCTGTGCCTAGTTGCTTTGGCATGCAATACCCTGTGGTGGTGTCCTGAGGGGAGGAGTTAAAATAGTTTATGTTCTGGATGTGTTTTAGATATTTTCTCAGCCCTCTTTATGATCTGTGCAGTATACAGATCCTCAATGGAAAGCAGGCTGATTGCAATAGTTTTTCTGCAGATGTAGCTATCCATTGAATGCATACCTGTCCTGTTGTCAGGCCTGGAAGCTATCTTTTTCATTGGGCCTTCAGGCCTGCCACATTGGCTGTTGTACTAAACCCAACAGTTATAGAGGGAGTAGTGAGCCCCTACAGCCTGATGGAATGGCCTTGTTTTAATGTCTTTCCCAAAACCAAGAGGGAAAGGGCCATTCTGAGATATAGGAGCAAGCTATTTCAGAGAAGGTGGCACTCTTTAAAAAAAAATAGTTATTTTATTAAAAATTACAATTAAAAATATAAAAACACATTACAAACCAAAAGACGAATAGAAAGAAAAATAGAGAAGAAAAAATTAAGAAGACAGTAAAGAAAAGGAAAAGAAATATATAAAAAACTGACTTCCCCTCTCATAGCAAGTATAAACAATTTTAGTAACTTATCACCTTCCCTTAAAATACAAATTATCCCTTCTTTCCATATGCCATCTCTTATCTGTAAACAAATCCTTAAAGCCTCATCATCTCAGTCCTGATGTTAGCAAAAGTCCATTAAGGGTTACCAGAAATAACAACATATCTATTTTAACCTTGATTAAATAAACTAATTTTATTTACCTAACTTTTAATTCTAACAATCTTAACTTTTTCATCCATGCAAATAATATTCTAGAACTTGATTTATTTTTATTTTTTTTCTTTGTTCCTTCTTATGAGATTCTTGAAAACTTTAACAAATATCTCTTGTAATCCAATATAGGAAAATTATCTCTTGGTTTACTGTTTGTATATCCCTTTTAATTATCAAGACATCAGCCAACTTCTTTCGTATGTATGTCCAGGATGGCATATTTTCCCATATCATTTTTGTAGCCTGTCATTTTTAAATCTACTTTCAATCTCAACCTTGCAGGTAAAATGTATCCCTCTTCAATAATATTTTTGAAACACAATCTCTCTATAGAGGTATACACTCTTAAAATTTACTTCTGAATCCATTGTTCAAAAATATCCTTCACTATGTCCTGTGATAAATATCTCCTTCATTCTGTATTCCTCTTTAATTGTAATCTTTAATTTCTTCTGGTTTCCTCAAGTGTTCAACCTTCAAAGTCTCATCTATCATATATTTTTAAAGAGATTTCAAAAGCATTTTTCTATAGGAAGGCTTTTTAAAAAAAATTAATTCCAAAATCTTATTTCAAATCCATCTGGACCTGAATCCATTTATAACTTTTTCAAAATCAGATTTCTAATCACTCTTGCTTTTATTCCAAAAGAAAAAAAAAGTCCTTAAACTTGTATTTAAAACTTTTCTCTAAGGAATGAAAGATATTCACCTGGTTCTGTAAAACTTGTCAATCTAAAGGTTTCAAAGATCTGAAAAGCATTTAACAAGTAATTTGCAAATGAGATTAGAAACAGAAGCATGCAAAGCCAGTGTCCTTTTGAAGGTGCCAACTGTAGTTTGAACAAAAACATAGCTATTCCCTCAATGTTGGAAAGAGGCTGGCCAAGACAGGAGGAGCAGTCAAACAGGGAATTCATATAGAATCCCTAAGTAAACATAAGAAGGTGAAGTCTGACTCTCCCTCTTTGAATGCTGTTGAACCTTATCTAGTCTGAACTAAGTGCAAACTGCCAGTTTGAGAAGATTTCTGTGTTATAGGCTGTGTTATACCCATTAGACACCTAGAATGGACCAATCAAATCAGTCAATTTTCCCTGAAAAGATTGTTAGCGCCAGTTAACTCCAAAGCAATCAAGAGATGATCTGACCATACCCGCTCCACCTAAGACAAAAAGCAGATGTTCATAGCAATAGCAATAGCACTTTAAATTTTATACTGCTCCATATTGCTTTATAGCACTCTCTGAGTGGTTTACAGTGTCAGCATATTGCCCCCAACAGTCTGGGTCTTCATTTTACTGACCTTGGAAGGATGGAAGGCTGAGTCAACCTTGAGCTGGTCAAGACTGAACTTCTGGCTGTGGGCAAAGCTTGCCTGCAATGCTGCATTTTAATCACTGGGCCACCACGGCTCATGTTTCAGTGGTCAAAGTTGGAAAAGCTAGCAGTTTAGGTGATTGCAGGAGTTAGGGTTAGGGACCAATTTCTGTTTAAGAAAAAATAAACATCTTGATTACTTTCATGAAAAGAGATTTAAAGACTACTGGAGGGCAAAGAGAAAGAAAACTATATGAAACTAGCTTAGAGTAGGACTTAAATCAAGTCAAAGTGTTATAAACACTTTCGCTAGAAGAAGCCACAACAGGATATTGGCAACTGTCATTGGGAACTATCATTACGGTTTATAGAAGCATCAATTTTCATCTTGATTGCTGGTTGAGGTTTTTGCAGGGGGAAGGGGGAATTTCTCAGTCCATGAACTAGTTAAAGGACTTTGGGAAAATCACAAACTTGTGAGCAGAGAGTGACTAATGGTCTTGAAAGGAAAATTTCATTCTCTGAAATCATTGCGATCAAGTATAAATACAGTAACCACAAAGATCAGTTTACAAAATCACTTCTAGTTAATGATGTGATGAAATTGCACACAACTGTTTTATTTTTACACTTATCGAAAGATTTGGTTTACTTTACATTTTCAAAACTCATACTTCCCAAGTTTAACCTGGAGTGTGTCTGAGGATTTAAAAAATTAAAAACAAATTAAAACAATGGATCCAAGACATATGCATAAACATTTTCATTTAAAGAAATTGAACAATATTGTGCATCCCAGAACTATAATTGCACTCAACAATGAACTAAAGGGCCACCATCAGTGACCTGTTGGACAGCATTACTTGGTCTGTTGTGTGGATGTTTGAGTGGTTTGGGGTGGGGAATTGTGGTGGGTTGGAGTGTGTTTGGGGATTGTTATGTGTGTTGGACCTGGTCTTTGGGTGTTAAGTGAATTTTGTTGTATGGGTATACTGTGTATACACGTACAATGACAATAAAGTTATTATTATTATATAACTAGTAAGGTAAGAGAAACCACATGTGGCTCATCATAGCATACACATTAAAACTAAAAACATAGCAACTATTTTTAAAGTTTATTATTATTACACAGCTGAAGTTATTTGTAATGTCAAAACCTATATGAGTCTTCAGAAATGAGGAGGATAACAAGCCCACATTATCTAAATAAATCCAATATTCCAAGCATTCTCCGCAGAAATTGTCTAGGATAAAGGTTCTGAAATTTGATTTAACCCAAAATTCAATGCTAACTCAAAGCAAGAGATGAAAAAATGGTGACAAGGATAATAACCATGCTAATCTGTACAAAATCAACCCACATACTGAAGAGGAAAATATATTGCTCATCTAAACGCAGGAGAATACGACAAGAAAGCTGCTCAGAACAAAAACACCCCAAAATGAAGCAAAAAGGTATAGCAACCAGAAAGTAAATGAAAAGCAGCAACTTCTGTAATGCAATGCATCTTTATTTATATTTACTTCGAAGTATATTCTACCGGGTTTAATAAAACTTACTTACAAATAACAAATAATGCAAATAATTTTCATCTTAGCATATAAGGCAGAACTTATTCTAAGATTAGATCAAAATTTTTCTTTCAAATGCAAATGTTTCAACCTTCTTTTGTTTTACTTTGGTAGAAGGCTTGGTTATTAATCAGTAAATTAATAGGGCCACTAGGACAGAGGCTTCTAGTTCCTTGTTTTATGGCCTCTATCTTTTCTGATAAAAATGCAATGACAGTTACCAAGCAATAGAAAAATCCAGACTAGAAAGCAATAATTCTACATAAAGCTCAGTCATTCTGTGAGTGTTATCAAAAATATGCTCAAATTTTACATCTCATGAATTATGTAATTATGTAAGATTCAAACATTATGCAAACATTAAGGGTGCCAGATATTCATTACTACATAGTATAATAGTGGGAACCAGTTTTTCAAAAAATTCTGTTAACTTGGAGTAGAAAAACAAGGCATGTTTTGGCATGTGATACGGCCAAGATTAAAATGGCATTGCTGCCCTCCTAAACTCTATGGTCTTTGAGTGAAGCAACAATCTCCTGAAAACATTTTTTCAATGTTACAAATTAGAACATAGAATAATAGAGTTGGAAGGGGCCTTGGGGATCTTCTAATCCAACCCCCTGCTTGAGCAGGAAACCTTATACCATTTCAGGTAAATGGTTGTCCAGTCAAAGAAAAACCTTTTTGAATTGATCCAAGGGATTGATAGGGACAGAAGCCTTAAAAGCCAAAGTACCAGTTTGCTTATGGATCCAATTCAATGTGTTGGTTGTCACCTTTAAAGTAAGGTGACCAGATTTTAACATTGGTAAAGAGGGACACCATTGACCGGGGGGGGGGGGTCTTGATTAAAAATTTGGTCTATATGGAGCAACAAAAATTTTCATAGAATGCAAAAATAATATTGTAATATATTTTTTAAAATTTCAACATAAGTACAATTTACAAATATAATAAATAAAAAAATTATGTATAGTATTATTTTATTCTATAGGGACTACGCAGAGGGCTGAAAAAAGTCATTTCTGACAGGTCCTCCAATTTTTGACCAGTCTTCGCAGTTATGACTGGTCATCATTTATGCCCATTGTAGCATTCTTAAAAACAGTGTCACTTATTTCACAACTGCTTCTCTTCACCATGGTGACAAGATAGGGCAAAAACGTAAAATGTGAGGACAGTCGTAAGTTCGAGGACTGGTCAAAAGTGCGAGGACCAGTCAAAAATAACTTTTTTAGCCCTCTGAGTAGTCCATGTGCATAAAAGGATACAGCAATAGAGAGGGATGAAGGAAGGGAAGGGAAATTAGAGTAGGAGTGAGGTTAAGAGAGGGAGGAAGAGAGGAGGAGACGAAGAAAGGAAGAGGAAGTAGGGAGGAGAAGAAGAGGGGGGGAGAGAAAGTAAGAAGGAAAGAAAAGAGAGAGGTGGTAGGTTTGAGGAGAAAGATTGCTGTACAATAAAAAAGATGAAAGGGAAGAAAACCAACCCCAAACAAATATAAAGATATTAAGATAAAGAATGAATTGTTAAACTTTAAAGAATAAAAGAGAACAAATATGAATAAATAGCAATAAGTAGAAACACACATACAAACATACAACGTATTTTCTTTGAACAGAGTATTTGGCCGGTTCACGATTTAAACAGTGTTTAGTCATTTCACTTAAATTTACAATTTCTATATTTCCTTTTTGCCATATTTATTCCTCATCTATTTTTTTTAAAAACCAATATTACCCTTCAACCTTGTCTCTAATCTTAATCAAATTCAATTTTTCACTTCTATTCTATATTATACCCCTTCCCATTGTCATCTATTTTTATATCCATCCTCACATTGGTTAATTATGTAATATTACAGTTGTTTAATACAAATTCAACATTTTAATATAAATCAATTAGTTATATAACTACCTTTTTTGTATATTAATTGATATGAACATGAATATTCCAATTATTTCCATGCAATCCAATTTCTTACAAATCAATTAATTATATTTACCAATAATAATAAACCAAATAATTTCCCCCATATATTCTCCCAAACCACAACTTAACCATTTCTGCTTTCAACACAATATACAATTAATAGTATCTCAATTATTACAATTCCCTAGTTAAATAGAGCTTTTTTTTTCTTTTGTGTTTTAAAATCTTGAACTCTCCTCTTTTGCCATTTGCCATGAATTTCCCTTTGTTTGCACCTACCTTTTTTGATGAGGAAAAAGAAAAGAGATCTGCCTTTCCAACGTTGCAAGCAAACAGCAAAGCCAACAACCTGCTTTAGTTTCAGTTTTGGTTTCAGCTTGAATTGCACAAGGAGAAAAAAAAATGTGCTCCAGCAGGACTCTTTGCAGCTAGCAAAAGACTCCTGCCCAAAACAGCCGAGAGCAAATCAGCTGAGAGTCGGGAGGCTGTTCAAATCAACTTATGGTAATTAACCTATACTGAAGCTGAAAGGGGCTGTTTTTTCTATTTTGGCAGACATGGGTCTACTCATTTGTTTTCTTTTAACACTGATCAGCTGTAGGGCAGCCCTTTGAAGCCCCCCCCCCGGCAAAAATTTAAACAGTTTTTTTTCCCTCTAGCCATCAGCTGGGACTCAGGAGGCAGCAATAGATTGGGAGTGGGCGGGGTAAGCAAACCCCGTTCTCCTACCGTTCCCTAGCTTGTCCTGCAAATAATCGGGACATTTTTAAAATTTCAACAAATTGTTGAAAATCGGGACTGTCCCGCCAAAAGCGGGACGTCTGGTCACCTTACTTTAAAGACCTTTATGGCATGAGACCAGGGTACCTGAGGAGCTCTCTTATTCCAATTGCATTGACCTGTTCCACTCAATCAGGCAGGGAGGACATGTTGCAGATCTTATTGGTTAAAAAATTTCAAATTGGGAAGATCTTCTCTTCCTTTATCCTCATCCTTAGGACATCCTTCTCTTCCTTTGCCCTATCCCTACAGGTGAGGTGGTCCTCCACTCTTCTGGCCTTCCTAATTAGCATAGAGGTCTGTGTTATGCAACCCTGGGGCTGGCTGGTGGCTTGAGGGCACTCCATCCACCTTGTTAACCTGTTAGCCTTGTTAATTTCTTAATTTTGATTTTTTTTCTTTATTTTTAATTTATGAATCTTAATCTTGTTCTTAATTTTGTTTTTAACTGTGTGTTTAGTCATGTTTTTGCATTGTTTTAATACATTGTTTGTAAATCAGCCTGAATCACTTAGTTGAGATGGGCAGTGTAGAAACTGAATGAATGAATGGGAAAAAACTAGGAGTCCTGGTGGTGCAGTGGACTAATTCACTGTTATTAAGATCAGCTGCTTGCAATTACTGCAAGTTCAAATCCCACCAGGCTCAAGGTTGACTCAGCCTTCCATCCTTTCTAAGGTAGGTGAAATGAGGACCCAGATTGTGGGGGCAATAAGCTGACTTTGTATAAATATACAAAAGTATGAAGGCTATTGCTTAACGCACTGTAAGCTGCCCTGAGTCTCCGGAGAAGGGCGGCATATAAATCAAATTAAAAAAAAAACACTAGGAGGCCCATTATACTGATTTAAAAAACCCTGTGTTTTCTGGAAACCATTGCCCCATGATAGGGTTTTGTTCCCCAGTTCTACTGGAGTTACTGAGAAGAATGCTCACCTGCCATGGATTCAAAACATAAAAAAGTGATGAATAATTTACCTAATTTCACATTGGATAAGAGTAAAGAGGCCTGCATAAGTGCACCGAATGCGTACCATCCCTGTCCTAATGTCCCCTTTTATTCATAACCATCTCATGTATTCATGTTTGTACATTTCATGGATTAACAATCATGTTCATACTTTTATCTGTAACCTTATATATGCTTGACAAAAATAAATAAATAAAAAATAAAATAAAATAAACCATATGCTATGAAGTGCCATGTAAAATCTTAAGATAAACATGTTAAGGATATTCTAGGCTAATAACTGATGTTGTAGGTTATTAAGCAGAGTACCCTTTGAGTTTACGCATGAAAATGTCTGAGAATTATTGTGGATAATAACAGTTCACATACAAACAAACTGGGTTTTGATAATATTTTACTTTTAGGGAAAAGGCAAAATCATAGTCCGAAAAACATTCCAAGTCATACACATATAAAGTGAAATAAAGATCAGTCCAGGGATATTTTCCAATATAAAGTCTTCTTACCAGTTATAGAAAAATATAATAAAAACAGATCTTCTTTAGTTTCATTCAGGAACACAGTTCAATATAAAAACAGTCAATAAATATTAGAGAAGCAATAAATAACCATGATCAAGCAATGATCAAGCAGAGAGATCAAATATAGAGTTACAGCATATCAGCAGGTAAAATGGTGTAGTGTCCACACAAAGCATAATTCAGCTCTTTTTAAGTACATTGGCTACAGAGCTCAGCCAATTAGGATGCAGGATGATGCAACACAGTTTTTAAAGCTACATCAGTAGTGGGTTCCTCCCGGTTCGGCCCGGTTCTCCCAAGCCGGTAGCAGTGACGATAAGATGTCACCGAACCGGTTCTGCCCCCCACCCCCATGCCCACCCCCACCCCCCATGAACACCACACATTATTCTTCCCTTTTATTTGGCCCCACCCCCGATCTATTGCTGCCTCTGAGTCCCAGCTGATGGCTAGAGGGTAAAAAACTGTTTAAACTCTTGCCGTGGGGCTCCTGCAAAAATACATGAGTAGATCAGTGCCTGCAAAAATAAATGGGTAGACCAGTGCCTGCAAAAATCCATGAGTAGATCAGTGCCTGCAAAAATAAATGGGTTGACCAGTGCCTGCAAAAAATAAATGGGTAGATTTGTACAGCTCTGCACGCAGTTAAAAGCCTGGTAGACCAGTACCTCTGCTACATCCTAAATAATTATCACATGACCATCAAGCATGCCCACAAAATAAGCCATGCCCACAGAACCGGTAGTAAAAATTTTTAGAACCCACCCCTGAGCTACATAATAAATTTAGTTACAAAGACACAATGTTGGTTTATATATTTCCTGACCAACCAGTTGGGTAATAACAATTTCCTAACAAAACGCAAAATATTTCATGGCAAAAACTGCTGAACATTTACTTCTATATTGATTTCATTTAATTGATATCTCACTTTTCCCCCAAGATGAGTTAAATGGAGATGAACATTTTATGTCCTAGACAACAACCCAGATATTAGTACCAAGAATGACCATCTCAAGGTTTTCATGGTTAAGGATGGATGTGAATCTGGAGCTCCCTAGTCCAACATCTTAACCACTAGGCCGTGCTAGTGTGTGCACAGAAATTGAAGAATTACAGAGCAAAATCAAATGACTCAATGGAACAGAAGCAAATCACAAAACATAGTTTATTACAAGCAACCTCACCATATGTTGAAAAAGTCATTATCCTTGCATGACACTCCACAAATCATTCCCCTCTTTCTTTCTTTCTTTCTTTCTTTCTTTCTTTCTTTCTTTCTTTCTTTCTTTCTTTCTTTCTTTCTTTC